>CBVK0103208823.1:0-14400 GCA_900067695.1 Picea abies | reverse complement strand
TTTCCTTTCTTTTTTCAACCTCAACTATCCCAATAGAAGAGTGAACATCACCGAGATCAATTTCTATCATTTTTACATCCACAGCTAAAAGAGCATTTAGACAAGCAATTTTTGCTTCTTAAGCTAATCTTTTCCTTTCTTCAAGATTATTTTCCCAAGATTTTAATTCCATTCTCCTTTCAATTGTTCAATCTTTGAAAACAGAACTAGCCCTAGTATATTGAGATTGCTTCCAAACTATGAGTTCATGAAGTTTGGATCTAGCAGTGATATATTCTTTCTCTTTATCAGCAATAATTTGCAATGAATTATTGATGACATGATAATGCTTCTAGATAATGTCCAAACTTTCATAGAAATTTTGTTGAGCTATATGCAATGCTTCATTGACCTCCAAGGCTTGTTTCTTAAAGGCAGAGATATCAATTCTTGTACTTTCAATTGTAGTTATTTGGGCTTGTAATTGGCTTATGAATGCATCTCTCTGAGAAATGGTATTCTTACTCATGTGTTGATCTTGAAGAGTTGTTCTCAGTTTCTCTTCTAGTTATTTGATCCATTGATCATAACTTTGTCTGACCTGAGCTAGTTTAGAATTGTGTTGATCTTGAAGACTTGTTCTCAGTTTCTCTTCTAGTTATTTGATCTGTTGATCATAACTTTGTCTGACCTGAGCTAGTTTAGAATTGTCTTTCTCCCTAAAAATGACCTCTATTTGTTTCAAATCATTTTGCAACTGCTCAATTAAAAGGTTTTTCTGGTCAAGTTTCTCTCTTAATTTATCCACTGACCATAAATTAGTTGTTTCAAAATCCCCTAAAGAATCTGCTACTTGTCTTGCGAATTCAGGCTCAATCTGTCCCTGTCCATCATATATCATTTTTTTTCCTTTTAGTAATTATTTCTCCTTTTTGCTGAATTTCCCTTCGTACAATAGATTTTATTTTCTTACTAAAGAATAAATCTAATGAAGGCATTTCTTCTGTTTCAATGGGTGTCAAATCATCTACGTTCACTACCTCTAAATCAGGTATCCCAGAATTTGTTGCAAGAGGATTTAAATATGGGATGGGAATTGCAAGTGCAGTAGACTCCCTTTGAGAAGTAACATCCTTTATAAGAGTTTCATTGTTTGAAGTCATCTGAGGAAAAGTATGTCCATGCTTCATAAAGGCGTCAAACATTGCAAATGTTTCTTGTAAGGTCTTACCTGGTAGAGATGATTATGTCATTGTTGTATCCTTGGATATTATCTCTGGTGTTTTTTCAACTTCCTTAGGTTTGACCTTAGGCAATTCATGTTGCTTGGGATTGGATGATGGTAGTAGTTTTGAAGTTGGGTTACCATTATGAGTAAGACGTTGCTCTGCTTGTAAAATATTTGGCAAACCACTCCTCCTGTGCTTTTGGAAATTAAGAAAATTTGATTGTTCTTTGCCAGGAAGATTCTGGAACCTGGATATAACTTTATCATATGATCTAGCTCCTTTGAAAACCTCATCAAAATGTGAATTTTCATGAAATATTCATATTGAATTGGGCCAAATGATTTTCCACCACTTTATGTGGATCATGCTTTTTTAATTCAACGGTAGACAATGTAATATCATGTAAGGTTGAAGATTCAACCTTAGCATGTCCAAAACCTGACAATGAAAATATACCAACATGTATGGGATAGGTTGGCCATGCCCTTTTCTGTGCAGCCTTCAATTCTTTGGTGATACCAATAGAAACTGTATGATATGCTACCTCCCTGCAGACAAGTCTATCTAGTAGAAAACTAGGCAGAGCAGGAGGATATGCATAACAACCAAAAAATATGATATAAGAGAAATTTTCTTCAATATACCAGTATGAAATTGCATCTAGATTCCCCATTATTTGTTTAGAAATTATGGGAGGAGGATTACCATATAAGACTTCATGAATTGGAATAACAACATTGTGGTAAATCTCATAAAAAGAATCTTTTGCATTTTCCTCCCATAGTTTGGAATGATAAATATGTATTGGTTCAGTGACTATTGGGGTCCAGTTCCAATTCATCAGTGGAAATGGGGTTTTGAAACATATAACATCCATAATATATGTAGACATATAAAAGGGAGCATGCTCTCATTTAGATTTTTGAGTTGTATAAACTTCTATTTGTTTGACCAAATTATCAGACATCGGCTTTCCCCAATAAAAAATAAAACCTTCTGCAACTTCATGAATTATAGGGACCCAATCTGTAGTGAAATGTGCAAGGTTTTTCTTTCCATACAGTCTACAAAGCATCATAGCTACGTACATAATGTGTGCATCACAAGAAGTTGTAGAATATATGTCATGACTATCTACTTTAAATTTGTTTTCATTTCCCCGCTAGGTTTTAACTATATCATGGACAATCCTGTCATAATATGTACATTCGTCTTTCTCAAATTTCTTCACAAATGGTGCATTGTAAACATATTTGGGATTACTGGACAATTTATACATTACTTGGATGTCTTCGGGTCGAAACGAGCTGAAAATAGTCCTTTGATGGCTATAGATGGTTTTGGTTGGTATGTCCACATGGTCCAAAGCCCAACATATCATGTTCGTATAGGGCAAAAATTTTGGCCTTGCTGTGACTTTATGAAGCTATGACTTGGCCACCTCCTTGAGCTTATTTATAGTTAACACATCTTCTCCCTCGCTTTATTCATCTGAAGGGATGGATTTCTCGTCTTCCAGGATTTCATCAACCTGTGCCCATGATTTGATGATGTTTGTTAGGCACACAATAGTATATGAATTTAGGTTCAACTCTTCTATAGACAGATCTTGTCTTCTTTATGCTTTGCGCAGTGCATTGATTTTCTGTCTACAATATTAGCTCTTGTAAGAAAACAAGACTTATAAATACGAATGCAAAGAAGAGATAAAATTCTGGATGTGAATGGATAAATGATATAGAGTTCAAATCGTTTATCAAATCAAAATACAAAACAGTAATTAATTCTACATTCAATCATTAATTAATTTGAATGACAAAATAATCATGGTAAAGCTGGCAAACTTATTGCCTGATGATAGCGAACTTTATTCAAATATTTCACACTAATCATGTTTAATTTACCTTAATAATCGTGATTAGTTAAAGTATTATTTCGACGCTTCGACGTTCGAGGATTTGAATAGCGAATGCTAAACATCTCTCGAAGGCCGAAGTCGTGAAGTGATTAATTATCTTTTAATTAAGATTTACTTTAATTAACCATTGCTTTGCCTTTTTAAGCCTTCAACACTTCGAAACTTTGGGACTCTGGAGCTTCGCGACTTCAGGATTATTGTTATAGAAATGTTAAAGTTACCCCGAAGGCCGAAGTTGTGAAGTGATTACTTATCATTAATTGTGCCTAATAAATCATGTCTTAACCTTTAATCTTTGGTGCTTCAGCACTCCATAACTCTGGCACTACTTCGTGGATTTGTTGATAATATGATATCCCGGAGGACAGTCTTCCAGAGTGACGTGGTAGGATGGTGTTACATATGATGACGTGTCGTGAGAACATGAGTGACACGTGTCATCCTGAAACGTGTGAATTATGTGTCCAAAAATGCCCAAAATGAGTGCCACGTGTCTCCACGTGTAAAGAGTGTCAGGTGGCATAGGACATATCAATCGAGTACTTCACTTTATAAAACAAAATTCTAGAACTTCAGGACTTCGTAGCTTCGTGACTTCGGGGTTATTAGGACCTTTAAACGTTTAAGCTTAGACCGTCGAAGCACGAAGTCCCGAAGAGGAACTTCAAATGGGAATTATACCGTTGATTAAACATTTCGCAGCTTTGAATCCCAGAAGTCCTGCAAATAGTCAATTTTGATAAGCATCAGGTTTAACGACTAAGGATTAATCTGCCCTATCAAAACGTAACAAAACATTTTATTACTGTGTAAAATTGTGATTCTAAAGCTAAATTTTATTGATAAATGACAAAATCAGGAACAAATTCAAAAAGGATTCAAAATTTTGGATTTTATTCGAAATTTTGAGTTATGTTCTAACAGACGTTATATAATTTGTCAAATTTAGGTGTGGGAGGGGTGTCAAGGAATTCTATTGGCCCAGTCAATCCTCAAGTCAAGGGTGTTTTCCAAGAGAAACACATCTAAGTCATGTATGAGTGTGAGATGGAGTGGGTAAGACCTTTGGGAATGGGGCTCATGACATACAAGGGTTCGCGTTGTCTCATTTATGGGTGCCTTTGTAGAGGGTGTGTTGCACCTTCATTTTCAATGCATCCTTTTTCCAAACCCATTTATTGTCATTAATTAATTAAATTCCAACACAGTCAGGTACTTCAATTGGGTAACATAAGACTGGAAGAAGTACCACAATGTCACTTGAATCTAGAGGTACACAAAGTGCCATGTGGGTAAAGCAAAGGGTACACTCCACTCGTGTAGATCCCTCAATAAGTGGGGCATCTATATATGTGAGTTTTGCTTTTGCAGGTATTCAATTCTTTTAAGAGAAATGTTTCATTGTTCTCAATACCTCTTTGGGAAATCATCTAGAAGGTTATAATTTTGGATTTTATCTTTTGCCAGCTACATTCCCTCTGGGCCTTCAACCCCTTCTTCCCATGAAATGAGGTACAATCCCTTCTTGGGTCAGTACACCTGAAAATCTCTAAAGATAAGGAGACGAAAGGGATGAAGTGTGAAAAATGATAAGTATGATTTGTAATGGTACGATGACTCGTCAATGAGACCACCCAGTAGCAAACCTTTCCCCAAGGGTGACCACTTACTAGGGCACAATGTCAACCACCAAGGTGGAACAGGGCAAAGAGCATAATTTCCAAGCAGACGTTCTATAATCAAAAGCAGCTTTAAATGCAACATATTCAAATTACTCAAGTATTAAAGTGACACTTACCACAATACCTGATTTGTACCTCATGGAGCAAGACCCATTGTCTTCCAGAAACAAGTTGATGTGGTGAACACCATCATGATGAACCGAAGAAGTGTGGTGGTGAAGTGGGTTTCCATCTGTGTAAGTGGACATCACGATTCGATCTATCCCTCGACACTCCATGTCTGCAACCTGAGGGCCTCGAGACATCATCTCCTTAGTTATCCCTAGAAGTGGAGGATAACAATCCCGATCATGATGATGATCAACATGTCCACAGATAGCAGTCCAACAAGCCCCCTCAGATTGCCTCTTCTACTTCAGATCAACCAAGCTCATCACATCCAATCAACTCAATGTATGGGAGATGGTAAGCCAACGTTACCATGAGGTCTGTTAGTCCTTTCATGCGAAGTGTTGTGCTTAATATACTAAGCATTTGAATGAGGATCATTGGTTGAAGTTGGATAATGGATCACTAACTCAAGAAGTTATGTTTGTTTCCTTGTTTCACCTTGGTGGCCAACATCTGTGCCCTAGTCCCGTGTTCTCACCGCCTAGGGAAAAAGGGGTACTACTGGGGGCCCTCACAAGAGTAACGTTCCGTTCCCCAACACACTTAACAATTTCAATCCTATAGCGTGTCATAGTGCCTAAATTTCGATACTGGGTCATGGTCCATTCTCTCATGAGAAGAGAGGCTGAAGGCCCAGAGGTTGATTGCAACTGCTAAGCAAAAGAAGAATAAAGAAAAATGCTAAAGAAAGAAGAAAGAATAGAAAAGGACTCTCAAAAGCCAGTCCAAACTTGAGCTCTACCCTTTTTGCCTTCGCCTTAGTCCCAAAGCAGTGATGCTATAGCTTGAAACCTTATAAAGGGGACTTGCAAATATGATAAGAGGACAAATTAAAAGGCATATTAAGGGGTTTGGAAAAACGTAGCGCTTAGAAAGTGGTAACTCAAGAGCAAGTGCACCCTCCATAATGATGCTCATAGAAATGGACTCAATGACACCATAAGCCATGAACCCCAACACGTACCACTATCACACTTACTCTTGAAGGGTCCTTTTCTTTCACTGTTTCCCTTGGGACATATCCCTCTACTTGGGTTTTTCTTTCACTGTTTGGTTAGCACACCTAATAAGGTTTGATGAAGGCCCTCCCATATTCAAACTTGCCAACTTACATAAAGTCCCAAGCTGGTGTGAACTCCATGTATGCTACATGTGGGCCTCGAGACATGATCTCCATAGTTACCCCTAGTGAGAGACATGATGTCAATGTGGCGGATAGAATGCCACGGAGGATGACACTTATCGACATCGTATTTGTGTGGGCCTTATCGGGTGTAAACCTTTGAATTAGTGCCCTTAAATCTTAGTCGTCATATATGAGGACACAGGGTTCTCAACCATTGGATGTGAAGAGGAGTAATCGGACCTTTGGGCCACCATATCTCCCAAGGATGCAATTATTTATGTTTCTTCCCCGGTTTCTCGGTGCCCAGTTGGGAAAGGTTCCAAGAAGGGTTATGGTCCTTTTTTCCTTTGCGATTGGATGAGCGGTAGGAGTTTTGGGCACGTTCCTGTGACTTTAGGATGACGTAGTTGAGCCACGTATCGTTCATATTTTCCAATAGAAAGTGGATAGGTGTCAACACTTGAGTGGGTGGGTCGAGGAATGTGTTTGTGGTCTTTATACATCCTTGAGACAAAAATAGATCCCAACCGTCAAATTTGGGAGTCCAAGAGATATTGACCAACAATTTCTTAGATAATATTAGGAGAGATATTAGTTGCCACACCTAAGAACCGGACCACGAGACAAGTGGAGATTTTTTTGTAAGGGTCTTGGCGAAGCCCAGGGTCCTGGTGTCTGGTGGGAAGAAGATCTTATGCCCTGTGATGACGTGTAGTGTCACGTCAGTCCACGAGTTGTGCTACGGCTCGTCCACATGTCCTGAGGATAATGTTCTATGTGTCTTGGATATTCAAAGTTCTAGCACAAAGTTTTGTCTAAGGCCAGAGGACGTGATGATGTTAGTCACCATGTGTCATGTCATGTCATTGCACCATGTGTCTTTGTTGCCAATTGGACCCACCAAATGAGGAGCCTTAAGAAGAAGTACTTATTGACTATATTGGGGTCTCGGTGCTTAGTCAGGTAAGTTTCCCAGTGGGGTAAGGTCCCCAGTGGGGTGAAGTTCTCGATTGGGGTATGGTTCTAAGGACCGACTAACCATAAATCAGGAAGTTGTTTTTGTGTTAGTTGTTGGGTATATATAGGATCCCAGTGCCTGGTTGGGCATGGATCCACCTTCGAGTTCCGTCTATCGATGTGTAAGTTATGCTAGCCATGCTTTGGCCCCATACATGCCACGTTGGAGGAATATGTATCCTGATAGGTCAGAACCAAGTGGTGCCACGTCGGATGGTACGGGTGACATGGAGCCACATGGAGGAAGGCGGAAGAAGGCCTGAAAACTTGAAAATGCCATAACATTTTATCCCGAGCTCAATTTTGAGCATAGTTGCAGTCGTCGGAAAGTCTTGATAAGTAGAATTGACATGTGAGATTAGATTTGGATTTAGAGGGGTGATTAAGAAAGGTGGCTTGAGAAAAGAAAATAGGAAACTTGTACATCCCACCACCCTAAGAAAGTTTAGGGGGTCAGGTGTGTTACATAGTGGTATCAGAGACAAGTAAAATCACTCGAGTTGTATGGGCCAAGAACTAGGCTAAGAGTGAAGAACTTGCAAGGATTCCCGAAAGGCTCATTTGACAAAGTATGCACAAGAGGGAAAACCAATCTTGTGGTCTAAAAAATAACTTTATTCCTCTGTCTTGTTTACTTAAATTGTGAGAGGAGCAAAGTTCCAACCATGTATATTTTTATTTGAAATAATGGTGTTGTTGATGTACACTAAAAACATATTGTAAAAGTGAACAAAAATGGGAACAAAGACCAGAGTAGTAGGGTTGTTGTGAGCCACTAAAAGTCTTATCAAGGGCAAGTAAGTACATGCATTTCAAATGCATGATCAACTAATTGTGGCATATTGTTACAATGTTGAGAAACACAGTGCCATGAAGAAAATAACAGCAGAATGGACAACTTGACATGAAAGGAACCTCATAGATCTGAGATGAGGAATCAAATTAAGAGGAGTATTGTAGAAAACTCCTCCAGGATTGGTAAAGCCATTGAGAGTCTAAAGGATAAACTTCAGAGTTATGGGATTGATAAGAGAACTTATTAGTACTATGGTTCAAATATTGGGCCTGAGTGGCCAGAGGTAGGCCACAGAGGCTGAATATATAAGCTTGACTCAAAGAGTGAGCCACATAGCTTGGGAACAAAGCACAAAAGCAGAGGATCTAGAGCAAGACTATGCCATTGGGATTGTGTAGACTATGAACCAGAAATTGAACATTGGTGACAACTCTTAGGCACTGTATGAATTCCAGAGAATGAATGGAATTATTTAATAAGTTGTAATGGTTTATATCTTCTTGGGTGGACAAAGCCTCTTGCATTTATGATGGTTGTTTATATAAGGGATATGACCCTTATGGATAATTCCTTGTGATTAAGGAATTGATTGAGAGATGTTATGGTTAGTCTATTTGGTATGGTAATGGAGGAGGCATGTTGTTGGATATCCATTTAAGAGTATATAAATAGGCTTTGTGACTAGAAGGGTTGTATGGGGCCCCAAAATTGGGGGAGATCCTGAGGACAATTTTGTTTACAACCTCATGAATATAAGGCAAAGGATCAATGAAGTATTGATCCATAATCTAGTAAAGAGAGTGCTTGGACACTCTCCAAAAGACGAGTGGATTAGATGACATCCAGAGAGGGATGATAGCCATACCGGTATGGCTTGGCATGCTCAAGTAATAGTAAGAGGTAATTAGGTAAGAATTCCCTCATTAAAGGTTTGTTAACCAGGAATAATTTGAGGCATGAAAAGAGATAGAGATTGGTATCTATTAGTCCCTGGTTAATGTTGTAGTTACCAAGTGAAAGTTTATGTTTTGTGAAATGCTTTTGTAGCAGATGGGAAAGAGTGATCTCTTGTTGGTTTTTTCCATATAAAGAGTGTAACATAATTATGAACGTGCATGTGAGACTTGTCGTAGGAATGATTGTAAGCTCTCATCAGAAAAGGTTGATATTAATTAAAATTGAATATGTATGAGAATGACCTAGAAAACGTGCAAGTGGTGTACCTGCTTATTGGTATTTGTGTGTGTTTATGCTCGAGAAGCATGGTTTAACTACATACTCGAATGCCTGGTATGAATACAGGCAAGAGTGGGTTGATTGTGGAGAAAGATTAGTACATGTTGTGTGTTGGAAAATATTGTTCCTGGTAGGTTGACCCTGTCTAGAAGGGTTTGTGTTGTTTTGTTTGAATACTAGCTTGAAGGGTTGTATGACATTCTTCATAAAAGTTAGTGTGAAATGATGAATAAGAAAGCAAGCAAGAATGCTCTATTTCCATTGACTTCCATGAGGAAGAAGGAAACATGCTTATGATTATGCCTTCGGAAATTGCATGAAATGATTGAGAACAATCATAAAATAAAATGATTCTAATGGGTGTGCATGTATAAGTTATAAAAGTGTGACAACTATACACACACTATGCTAAGGCATATCGTTGAGTGCATAAAAGAACATGGTGATTGTAAATGATTTTAGATAGATGAACATGTTTGAATGTATAGTTGAATGTATGCATGCCTATAATTCTTTATGAAGAATTGGGTAAATCATTGAAATGATGAAGTTGATTTTGTATTAGGGTTGAGGATATTTTAGGTGTTGTTGGATATTGCAATAGGGAAGATGCATGTTAATATAGTCTTGTGTGGATGGACTATGTAAGGACTCTATTAAGAGAACAAATCCATGCAAGCTAATGACTGTTGGAAATTTGGCACTTTTCTATAATTGAATTGGTAATCTAACCTTGATGAGTTAGTGTGTTGTTGCATTCAAGGGAGGAGGACTCTATGAATGAGGAAAAGTCAAGAGAAACTTGATTGAAATTGCTAGAGGAAATGGAGCAGGTGGGCCCAAGAAAGGGGTGGAATGTAGAAGCAAAGATGGAGAAAAGGAAAAACACTTTTCTCACTCTAAAACTCCAACTGTTTAGAAGAGTTATGTGTTTTTAAGGAAACCAGTACAACTAGTGGAAGAAAACTAAACCAATGATGATGATTGAATGAACATTGTGGATAATTCCATGATTATGAAAATGGTAGAGAGGTCTTGGAAATAGTTTAGCTAAGCTAAAAATTCCAGACTATGCAACGGAGTTAGAAAAATGGAGAATCCCTTGACTCATCTCTTGTTGATTATTGTATTTCTCTAGAATGAGAAAACTATTATGTGTGAATGTTTCCATCATGAGAATGTTGATGGTTGTGTAAAAGTACAATCAACTAAAATAATTTTTTTTATGATTGCACTAGTGAACTCATTAAGGAATAATGTTATAGAGTGCATAAATATATGCTAGAACATATCTAAGAATGTTTGATGATGTAAAATGCTATGGTACATGCATTTTGATTTGTCTTGACAGCTGATATAACTGTGGTTATAATTGTTGTATGTAGGAAAAATTGGATTTGTTGAGGGCACATATCCCAATGTTGGACATCCTCGAGAAGAGGGTAAATACAAGACGGATTTTGTTAAAAGATTGAAAACAAAAGGGAACCCATGAGTCCCCATGAACCACCATTGATGAGGTAATGTCAGAAAGGTTGTTGGTAGCTAAACATGTATAAAAAATAATTATGTCAATGTAGCATATGGTTTGAAGGGATTGGGTAAGGATCCCTTTTGAATTTTTTTTATATCTTGGTGATATATATTTATGATTATGGTTGACTATATAAATGTCATTGACATCCAAGAAGGTTGTGATTCAAGAAAAGAGAACCTGAATGATAGAGGGAAGAACCTCTAGTGGTCAACGATGGTTAAAATCCTTGCATGAAATTCATGAACAAATTTGTCAAGAATGTATTGATTAATTGTGAATAGTTATGAATAGAAGTGCTCATAAGCAACACATCAGTTAAATTCATTGAGGAGATGCATGTTGTATGGGAGAGAGAAGTTATTGGATTGTCCATTATGGAAGGCCTTCTAGTATTCCAACATAGTTGTTAAAATGGTAAAGAGAGGAATCGGGTGGCCATGAATATTGGCACCCTGGTTACCAACAAAGAAAGAATGCATGGATGCAATATGTGAAAATTCAATTTCATGTTATATTATGCTGAATTGAAGTCACGATCAACTCATGGCAAGAAACATACTCCTGATGTAATAATGAATGTTGATAAAGAATCCATGTGGTGAGAAGTTGGTTAAGTTCTAACTCACCATGGCGAAGTACCTAACATAAAATGTGGTAATATGAAATCAATGCAAGGGTGCATTGTGTGTAAATGTGGCCATGGACATTGGTACATTGATTGAATTCTTATGAAGATTGAATGCATTATAGAAATCTTGGTATGATAAGAAAATGTGTATGTAAGGAATAATAATTTCCTTCAGTTTCATATGATCAGTGAACAAAATTGATGCAATTATTAGTATGCACAATTTTAAGAACTGTTTGTGAGCCACCACAAGTGTGCAATACAAATATAATGTGCATGAGAAACTAACAATTTGTTTGGTTGTGTGAAGATTGAAATTGCAGGAAGAATGGTCTTGGATATGGCAAAAATATAAGTCCATAGGGAAGACCAATGCATGTTGATTGTAAAAGAGCCAAACTGCTATGAGAAGGAAGTCTCATACTTGTGCGATCAAAGTTCCTATAAGGAACATATCTAAAAATTGATAAGTGGAATTTAAAATCCGTGGGCAACATATTGAAAGAGTTTTGATTGAAATTGATGAAAATATCTCATGGTCACTATATGCATGTGATACAGGCGAGATGATTGATCCATCCTGAAGGGACAGATGATGGTTGTTGAGCTGGAAAAGCATGGAAAAATCCAATGTTGTGACATGAATACCTTGTATGCCATGATCGCCTTGATATGGTTTTGTTGTGTTAGAGAGAACTTGAGGGATGCCTCAACAAAGTGAGCTTGAGGGACACCTCAGCTATAAGACTCGATGAAGTCTCTGATCTCTTCCCGTGTGAGAAATCCTTGGCAAGCAAGATGGATCACCTGAGGGACTGTGCAACATAGAAGGGGATGCCTGAACCTAGAAGGTGAGTGACCGCAAGGAAGAGGAACCTAGAAGGTGAGTGACCGCAAGGAAGAGGAGACTTGGATAACTCTTGTTATTTGTCGATTAGGGTCATGAGCACAGTGGGTATGTTAAGGGAAAAAATGAGCTGAGTAAATGTGGTAGCCATATAGATGAAAATCCATGAATTGCACAGATAAGTATTGTGTTGAAATGCATATTCCCTCCTGAATGATGAACAATAATGAAATATGTATGCATGAAAATTGTTTTAATATGTATGTTGTTTGATTATTGTTGTAGGCGTACTACTAAAATGCCATAATTATGAGAGAAGACTAGACCAAGGAGAGTAAGACATTGTTGAAGTGACTGAAAGATGAAGGCATTGCATGTGTTGTTGAGATGCAAAGCACACCAAGGATGGTGTTCCTTTTTGAAGGGGGAGGGGAATGTAATACCCCATTTTTAATCCATTGATTATATGTAATTAATCATGATTAATGATTTCCTTGCCATGGCATATAAACATTGTAAAATGTTTTATTTTTTAATTAAAAAATGTCTCACAACTGACAGATGGGTGAAGCCTTAAAGTAATAGCCACGATACCACGAGAGGTATTAGTGAGGGGGAAGGGAAAGGGGATTCATGTACTAAGAACCCCAAGCCACCTTGATGAACAATGTGGAGGAAAATAACCATTATTTCCTCTAGCTTGCAGCTAAAAAAAATAAATTATGAAGTATGGTTGGGTAGTTCATAAGTACCTCCCACGTAAATGCTTGGGATTGAATGTTGGTATGTCCATGGAGAATCAGGATGACCTTGATTTACTTGGAAAAACTCAAGGGACAAGAACATTCCATGCAGATACATGCACACGTGCATGCAGAGGAAGTCAATTCTGTTTTGGAAAGGAACGACATGCAAAGGAGGTTGTGCTTGCACGAGAGGAGTAAACAGGCAACGGAATCCAAACACTCATGGGGGAGCAAGAAAATCTCCCACACTCAGTTATAAGCAACATAGAGAAACTGAGAAGTTTTCCTGAACAAAATAGGAAGTTTTCGCAAGACATAAATGGCCATCTTGGAATAGAGAAGACCCATATCCAGACTAGAGAAAAACAGGGCCACGACTTGGTGTTGTCTAGAAATAAATCGACACCAGTAAGGGGAGGTCACCAAGGGACAATGTAGCAATGAAGGGACTCCCTTGTGCAGAGGAAATCCAATTAGGAAGGCACCTAACAAGCTCGTGGAGTTCCTAATCTCGGTGGGAAGAGGGAAACTTTTGTTGTTTCCAGTGGAGTGAAGGAGAGTAACCTTCTTGATCCATTCCTTAATTTGTTGAGTCAATTGTGAGATTCCCCTAGTGGTATCATGGCTTGACAAGGGGGTGGCATGTTGTTGAAGTGACAGAGTAGCATAGCCTATGGTTGGGTGGAAAAGCGCCCACCCATAGTTAGTTGGGTTGGCTACAACTTCTAAACAGATAAGTATTTCTTGTACTATGTGTATTTGAATATAATGAATGGCTAGTTCCTGTATTTGCATTCATGAGTGTGTATGTCTATTTAATGGGCTAAATACTTGTTCCAATTGCAAGCATTTGTGTTGGTGTAATTATGGAACCATATGGATTATGTATGCTTTTCACATCCAAATGTATGAACTCTTTAATTTGCTCTGAAGACTAAAAACACTCCATATTGATATAATGGATGTAATTCCATGGTTATGGGAAAGAATCGATAAGGAAAATGAATGGTTGTATGTCTATGATCTCCTGTGTGCACAATATTATATCTGTTGTAGTGGGCTTTTCCTGTGGAAGGGAACTAGATTTACAAGTTAAGGAACGAATGCTAAATATGAGATGAAAAGAAGTATCGTAATCTCCTTTCAATGGGTTGATGAATCAACTATAATGTTGATGTATCAGGGGCTCGAGAAGGCCAACCTTGTATTTTCCCTCTCCATTACATGGACAGTTTGTAGGATATCCAATCCTCATTTGGGTGTCTAGGTATTAGGCTTACTGCTGGTTGGAAATTGATGAGAAAGCTCATGGGAGTAAAGTTAAAACCCTGCGGGAAGACACCAAAAAGGATTGTGAATCTGGTAAATCCAGAGATAAACCTTAGCACGTTGAAAATCCTTGTTGAAACTTAGAGTGAATGATATTCATTGGATTAGAGGGGAGGATAAACCTTAGCATATGATTATCACCAAAGATTTAGGAACTAG
>CBVK0103208809.1:0-13374 GCA_900067695.1 Picea abies | reverse complement strand
CATTTTGAACAGAACGCGATATCTCTCGTTCCCGATGTCCGTTTGAACCCAAAAAAGTTGTGTTGGGTTCGTAATGACGAGGCCTACGCTCTCGTTTGATTTGAAGTGATTCTGAACACTTTCAATTTTTTAGCAAAATTTGATCCCCTTGATCAATGGAGGAAAATCAATGCAAATGGAAACATGTTGAGAGTGACTACAATTGCTATAAGCATGATCAAACGAACGGTAGCGTGAAATATGCATTAGGGGAAATTTGAGGTAAAAAATCAGCCTCAAAACAAAAAAAATGTAGTCTCAAAATCAACTTTAAAAGAACTAATAGGATTTAAGATGATGATGTCAACCACAAGGGTAAATATTTTTGGAGGGAAAGGAAGAAAACTACTTCTTTTAATCATATTTTTTACTTATCTCCTTATATGTTTACGCAAATTTCAAGTGTAATAACTCATTGGAATGCAAGATTGGAATGCAAAGAAGAACCTATCCCTATATGCTCATTTAGAATGCATATATCATTGTTCGGTGACAATCATCGTAGAATGTACCAAAAATATCATTAGCCAATCCTATAAAAATCATCCACAAACACAAGTCCACGGGTTAAATAACGTAGTAAAAATCTCATAAAAACAATATCAAAGAACAATTTAGAAGTAATAAGTGGTTTTTTCCAGTGTAGGTGGAAAAATGACCATTTTGGACCCCAAAAGGGCCCGAAACTGATCTATATATGGACAAATATGGATCATTTTACCATTTACCATGTGCAATTTTTACCTTTGGTGAAAAAAAATTACCCTCAAAACTTTTAGAGTTGATTGTGGGATATTTCACTAGTGAAATTCCATTATATCAGGAACATATAAGCCCTCATCTCATGCTCTTTCATTTTATAGTTATCATTTTTAGTTTATATGATTTGTTGGGGGTGGCAAACATTTATAGGTATGCCTTTGTGTGGTCACGGGTTCACCACCCAACAACCACAGCTAGAAGGCCCTAATACGGTTGTTCCATGGAAAAGTCGTGGCCAGTCATGACTTCTTACATGAACAAGAACTGTTGGGCCCCAAAAGTGACAAAAATAAAAAAATTCCTTGAAAATTTGACTTGCCCACTAACATATATATTTTTCTTGGAATATATACAAGGACAGCATCATGATTGAGTGGAAGGAATGTGAAAATGAGGTTGCATATGTTGATGCATTGAGAGATCAAGCCACCCTTGATGCACTGAGGGACTATGGGATCTTAAAATCCTTTAGGAGCCAGAACATGAGATCCCAAAGCATGATATTGCAGAGGTTGAACTAGTTTTGGGATCCAACCCAAAAATTATTCTGTGTTGGTCATGATATTCTAAACATAAATGTGGAAAATATATATGTCCTCATAGGGATATTTCAGTGTGGGGATTTGGTAGTACTAAAGGGGGGGAAAGGTGGTGTTTCTAGCTCCGATGATGATTATGTTGATTCTCACTGCCATATTGAATCATGGAAAAGAAGCGACTAGATTCAAATTAAGGTTGTGCAGCAGTTTTCTCTTCACACCTTCCTCCTTATGATTACTTAGGTAGTTGGCTCTATAACACCCCACTTGGATTCTAGTTCCCATGTACAAAGGCATGTTGGTAAACTTGAGAGATCAATTGACCCATTGCAGGCCTAACTAACAAAATTACTTCAACTATGGATTGATATTAGTTTCCTTTTTCCTAGAGAGGGTCCCCCAGATGAGGCCATGTGTATCTACACCATTTTTTGTGCCTTTTGAGCCCAAGATGTGGAGATGGATTGATTTCATGGCCCACCTCAGGGGAGGATTACCTATGAGCATGTTCGACTAGGACTTCTTTGACTGGTGGGACGAGAAAATTGTATTGATCGAGGACTACCTCTACGTCGACACCAATTTATATATGATCCTAAGTTTGTACTCCCTCCCAAGGCTTAGTGGGGAGACACCAGTAAGAAAAAGTACTTTTGTGTTTCTTAATTTTTTGAATTTATAATGTTTTTTTTTTCAAAATATTATATTTTTTGGTACACAGTGTAACTAATCATTTTTATGCGTGACACAAATGTGGGACTAGTTCGTCCAATCGGGATGGACCCAATTTTTCATAGGGCCAAGGAAAAGTAGTAGCTAGAGGAGGGTGAGAGCTATGAGGATGCATATAGGAAATTCGAGGGGCTCACGATGGGAGTGCCTATGAAGTGGGTTGAGGAGGTCCCTCAAAGACTACAATGTCACGTGGTTGGTGTACCATTCCCTTTTTTCTAGCTACTGAGGTGAGTAGTCAATTTGATTGGATACTATCATGAGACTCATGCACCTCAGGATGACTAGATGATAGTCTCCCCCTTTTTGTACCATCTATGAATATATATACCTAGTATCATGATGTATAGACATTGTATCATGATGGGCCATGTAGCCTGATTTTGTACAATACATATTTTTTGGAGATGATATACTGACTATTTATCTTACATGTTTTTTGGACATGATAGACTGACTATTTATCTTATATACATATGGTTCAGTTCTTGCTTATGATTTAAAATGATGTCATTGAATTTCCATGTGTATTTACACGCATGCTTTATTAATTCTTAGATTAATGTAACAAATGCCAACCTAACACATAGTTAGTTAATGAATCAACCAACATGTTTAAAGTTGGAACGTGATCATAAGAAATGTAATCAAATTGTATCTTAATAAGTTGCACCCTTAAAAACTTCCTGAGAGGCATAGGATTTCTAACCAGATATACATTATTAAGTTGTGATAATACAAACTACAAATCAAAATGCACAACTAACCTATGAATGTCAAGAGAAATGGGTTTGGACAAAAGCTTGATGATCGCACTATACTCTGCAACATGTTAGTTGCAAGAGTGAGGTATATGCCCCCTGAACTCATCAATTGGTCTATGGGAAGAAAGGTCACCCAAGCAATAAATTTTAATAATCTAGGTATTATGGATGGCACCATTTGTGAATCCTACATATACTAGGATAAAATCTTACATCTGCAAATCAAGCACCAAGCATGATAAGCATCAAACGGAATCAACCATGCACACAAAAAAAGGCACTAACAGTAAAAAAAATACTGAAAAATACACCATGTACAAAGAACTATGCAACCTAACGACTTATTCATAATAATTTTTGAGATAGTGCCCATTGTGAGGCTTAAGCAAATGATTCCCTTCATAGTCCACTAACACTTAGGCCCCTTTTTCAATACATGTTTAACAATGTAAGGGCCATGCCAAAGGGGTTCAATTTTTCTTTCACCTAACTTTATTGATTTGGATCATAGACCAAAACCAAGTCACCTTCTACAAAGACACACGGTCAGACATTTTTATCATATTGGGTTTTGATTCGCTTATTATGAGTCTCATTGGTCATCACAACTTCTTGACAATACTCATCAAGATTGACCAAGTGCATGAGACATTCTTCCTAGATAGAGGTGTTGGGAAAGAGTTATATCACAAGTTTCAATAAATGTATCTTGCATTCAATTGGTATTATTGCCTCTACTACATAGATGAGTTAAAATGGTATAAATTTGGTGGTAGTTTTAGTTGAGATTTGATATGCCCATGATGTTGAGAAAATCATCAAGTGCCAATTTGTTTTGTGTTTCCCTACCATTCTCTATATCATGTTTTTCAAAATGTGATTAATAGCCTCTACTTGACCATTGGACTAAGGATATTAGGTGGCAAGTTTTGACGTCAAAAAACCAATTTGGATGCTCATTTGGTCATCATCTTGTTTTGAAAATGAGACCTATGATCCGTAACAATTGTCTTGGGCACACCAAATATAGCAATGATATAGTTAAACACGAAAAGTGTTGTCATGGTTCCATCAATGGAAATAGTAGGCATAGCTTTTCCCAATTGGTAAAGTATTCAACAACCACAATGATATAACTATGGCCATTAGTCGAAGTTGGCTTAGATATCATGAAATCTATACCCCTCTTTGCAAAGGGTCCAATGACAACCATAGGGTGTAATGGAGTAGGATGTGCATTCTTTTTGCAAGTAAATACCTGGCAAGGATGACACTTCTAGATAGCATTGACACAACATTTAAAGATGGTAGGCCAAGAGTATCTCATGCATAAAAACATTTGGGTTGTGGCTATACCAAAAATATGAACACCACATGCTTTGGAGTGGAAATCATTCAAAACTCTCTTAGCTTCATTATGGACTAAGCACTAATGAAAAACCAAGTCTACCCCATGTTGATAAAGTGTATCATCAATGATGAGGTAGCTCTTAGCTTGGTGGAGTATATGTGATCCAGGTGGATCTCGATGGCCATCCAATTTTTCCATTGAATCAACGTTTTCGATCCTCTGGTTTTGATAAACCATGATATTCACCCTTTTGATGGGGAATGTAATGTAATGTCATTTACATTTGTTAATTACAACCATCATGTAATGATTACAGAGTGGTCTTATGAAAATGCATATAGTGTTAATGCACTGTATCCCATCACAACTCCATAGTTAAGCATGCTTGGGCTAGAGTAGTATCGGGATGGGTGACCTCTCAGGAAGTCCTATTGTTTTACATGCCTATGGAATTCTGAAAACTTAGACCAATTTATCCCACATGCATCATGGGAATTATTCTCCTCTCACTCTCTCATATATAATCTAGGTGAAGGAGGCCCTTTGAGCATGCAATGGAGTGTGATGTAATCCTTATTTCAAATGAGCGTAGTCGACATATCTTTCTCTTCATAGATAAGCTACCACCATTCTAGCTAGTTTGTGTTCTATAGTATTATGTTATTCATTAATAGAAGTTTGGTTTCACTATATGTATGTGTTCTCTATTGTATTTTTGTTTGTATCTCATTTTGTTCTCAATATAATCTAGATCAGTCGTATCAGAGAAATTTGTTCATTGTTATTTATAAGTGCATGTCCCCAACAAGATCAGGGTATAGAGAGTTGGATATCAAGCTAGTTTCACTTGGGGAAAAGCGCTCTCAATAGCCCAAGTGACCTCCCATAGAAAAATAAAGAGAGTTGACTAAGTAGGACATCCTTTCAAGATGTTGCTCGAGGAATCTCTCGTGTGATAGAGGAACGACATGATGGATAAAAAAATTCAGATCATTCGATGACTACCGATGGTGGTCGAGGCACCTTCGACAAGAATCCATTTTGGAGGTGTGACTCCCTTCAAGGTACAAGTTATTTTTGATATCCCCTTATTTGAAGGCCAAATATATGCAGATTCTCTAGAGAAATGGTTGATTCTACTAGAAGGTTATTACTCTGTACAGAATTTCTTTGATGGTGAAAAGATCACCTTCGCACTCCTTAAATCCCTTCCACATGCCAAAGCTTGGTGGGAAGGTTACTGGGAGAGGCACATTGTGGATGAATATATGTCATTCAAGATGTTGTAACCCTTGAGATGTTTCTGGCTAGGAAACTACGCCAAGGCATCCTTTTTACTTTAATTGATTTTCTTTAATTTTGTATGTTCTAAAACATAATGTTTTGTTGATTTTCCTTTGATTCTAATCGCTAATCTTTAATATTTGGAGATCAAGGTTTGAGGGCACAATTTCTATGTTTCAGACAATAAAATATGTAAATGAATAGAAGAAGAATTAAGAAATACAAAACATAATGTAAATAATGTATAATCTATGATAAATATTATTTTACCCTTCAAATAGAAAAAATCATCACAGAATATGTATCTGAAACTAAGAATATAATATGAACCGAAAGGAATAATTATTTTCTATTCACAAGGAATAATGAATTAAGCACAGGCATTGCCAATACTCATAGTACATCTGAGAAATTTGTAGCTTTTAATGATTCCTTTGCAATTTGTAATAGTAGTGGATGTATTAAATTATCACAGTTATAGCATCAGATACATTCAATAAGAAATTATGAACTTGGAGATAATACCAAGCACAAGAATCACATGAGCTAAGACATACAAATTTAGAATCACTCAAAGCCTGCAAAAGTTTATTAAAGATATGATCTTTTTTTAGGCAAAAAGCTCCTTTACATTGAATATTTTTAAGACCTTTATACAAATTAGGTTGTAACCAAATGTGTTTATTCGATCCTATTTTATACCCTTTCATATACAAAAAGATGTTTGACTCCTAGAAATAGGAAGATCTGGAAGACAATTGTTTCAATTCTTGATTTTCTTCAACTGTCTTGATGACTCATTTAGTCAACAATTGGATGAGAAGATTCCAAGTTTCACTTGATGGATAGTTGAATGACTTCATTTGCATGTATGCAATGTCGAGTTCAGTGTATTTCTTGTGTGTAGGAGAGCTTGAAAATAGGATTTTGATTTGCCAGAGAAGATAGATATCATCTATGATTAAATCCACACTCATCTGCCCTTTCAAATTGTCGACCATTCCTTTGAAATTGTATTCTCTCTCTCTAATTATGAATAAATTATTTCTATAAATTTCAAAGGATAGAAGCTTGCCTTTATCATCCCACGCTAAAGGCAATCCCATCTTTACTATATTTTCAAATTTGTTAGTGAATTACTCAATGTTTCTTTTCACCATTCTACATTTATTTTGAGTTTGTTGTAACAAATTTATTTTTGTGAAAATATTTTCATCCTCCATCACCATTGTGGTTATGTATTTTGCACCTTTACTTTCACTACTTCACTGGAATTGGAATTTAGGAACTTTATAACTCTGTTGGCAACCTAAGGTCTAGTTCCTAATACTTGGAATGCTTTCTTTATAGTGTCATCTACTTCATCTATCAATAGGATCTCATCATCAATTATTTTGAAGTAATCCCAAATCTTTCCAACTTCATTAATGATTTCATTCCAAATCATGTTTCTAGCTCCTATCATATATGGTTTGACATACAACTTGTTCTTCATTTGTTCTATTTATGTTAGCATCCTAGTATTCTCCAATAATTGTATCCTTATCCTTGATTTTTTCTTTGTGTGTTGAAATTGTTTTCTTCAGATTTTCAATTTCAACTCCCTTCAAGTTCAAGTCTGTTAATTATCTTGATAACCCATCATTTGGATCTGTTGATTCTCTTGCATGTGATGAAGATGATCCTTTTCTTCAGGACTTCAATCTGCTTCTCATACAATTCATTATGGTCTTCCATCTGTATCATATTTTTTCAGGAATGATCCTTTTCTACTTGGATAACCTGTAATTATGGAGTCTAAACATGTTCAATTCCAAGGATATTGAACCTTTTCTTCAGTGCCTGGATCTCTGTATCTTTTTTTTCATCAAAGATTGCACAGATGTTGCATCTTGTGGATTAGCTTCTAGATCCATTACCCACTATTCCAATTCTTCCACTCTTATTTTCTTAGTTCTATTAGCTAATTTTCATTTTTTAGTTGATTTCTGATCTTTTCATTTATCGCTTGTAGTTTATTGATTCCAAGAGTGGTTATCATTACATCTTTGTTCAACATCTCTCTAGATTTCCTATGCATATCCATTTTATCTAGTGGGTGAACTGCATTAATATCAATATATATCTTTGTAACCTTGTTTTTCACTTTTGGTTCAAGCATGCTATGTTCATTCTACCCTTTTAATAGTCCACCACTGATAGTATCCTGGTCTGAGATGTCTCTTGGTCAAAGATTTTAGGACGAATGTGTTGTTTGATCTTTGCACCCATCTTCCTAATAGCTATGAACCGATGAACATGATCAATCTATTTTGATTTATCTATATCCAAATATTATTTTACATTTTGACTTTCTACACTCTGAGGATTTGTTGATGATGACACTTCTACCATTACAGCGGGTTCTCTAATCACTAGCGCTACTTATTCTTGTGATTCTTGATCTTCATCTTCATCAACTACCTTTGTATTCTACCTATTTGTTGACCTTTCTTCATCTGTTTCTGAGTTCTTTGAAGTTGATCACGTAGTCTTTCTTTTGTATGTCTTCTCAAAATATTGAGGGGCCTTTGTTACTCAAAACTTTTAAGGTTTTTCTTTCACTTTACCCTTGACTTGCAAAATACTATGCACATATTTCCAGTTGTTTTGGTTTGCTAGTAGTTCTAATTGTGATTTTTGTTGTTGATGTTAAGGAACTTGTCCATGTGCAATCCTTTTTTAGGAAATTACAGCATGAGGGTCATACATCCATTTTTCTCCCTGCTAGAAACCCACATTCTAGAAGAGTTTTTGCTGCAACCTGCAAAGTTGTTCTAGTGTTGACAATAAAAGGACCAGTGTATTTTTTTAATTTTAAACTAGCTTTATACTTTCTTTATACAAAATGGATATCAACCGAGTCTAATATCTATATAATTTATTCCAATGCAAAGATTATAGGGGTCAAGAAAGAAGGCAACATTAAAGGTTGTAGTTCATAGCCATATATCCTAATATATGTATGATCTTCAAAAATGTACCAACCCCTACTCTTTTGCCAAGACTCAACTACAATAGTTTCTTGTATTCTGGAAAAACTCTAGAAGGCATCTCATCATGTATAATTTGATAATATTTTGACATGAACTGGTTAGCATATTATGAGAATCCTTCATTCTAAATATTTTTCCTAACTAGAGAAGTCCAGTGAATGACCAAGACTGGGTTACCAATTTCATCTTCAATTTTCAGTCCAAGATCTGAAAAGTGAATAGCTTGGGAAAACAAAAATATATGGACAAGGTAGGATTGACGTCTAAAACTTCTAAGAGTTTCAAACTCTGATAATTGATGATGAATCTTATCAGATAGAAATTGGGCATAATTGAACCTAGTTAATGATTTCATTGTAAATGGGAAAATTGAAATCATACACCCTAAAACAAATTCATTGACCATGAGGTCATTATCTTTCCCTAAAATTACAGATATCAGTCCAATAATTTGCCTTGATATTTCAGGAAATAAGTTGGTTTCAAGAGTAAAATTATATGTAGAGACATCAAGGTTCTTACATAAATAATATTGTAAAGGGGAAACTCTATCCTGAGGATTTAACTCTCTAAAGTATTTGGCTTGTACAATTTCATTTAGAATTTCCTTGTCAAGGTTTAATGACCATATTAACATTTGAGAGATTGATTGGCAAGTTATCTCGATAAGTACAGACCCATGTTTAGAAATAAGCGTTCTCTTAGAAGAAATGTACTTTGAAGCACACCAGACCACAAACTTGGGAAAATCATGAACTTGGGAAACCAAAAATTACACCAAATCAGACTTTGTTGGCACGCAGTGGGAAACCCTAGACTTCAACATGAATTCACCAACAAAACCCTTAGATACCATCCCTTTCATCATCACCCGCAAGAAGGTGAAGTCTCACCCGAGGTTTCTATGGGAACTGCAAGAACCAGGTTTCTACAGTTTTGAAGGGACGAAAGGAAACCCTTATAACCATTCTAACTTAACATTTATTCAGGATTATATCATGTGCACAGAAACATATTAACATGTAACGTATTCATAATAACATAACATATATCATATGCACGTAATAACCAAAAAAACAACCACATCATAACACATAGACACCATGATTAACGTGGTTCACCCAAGATGGGATACATCCACAATGGTTGGCTTCTTATTATATTATTCAGAACATCCATTACAAAATATGTGCATTGTGCTCATACATTATGTCTTATACAAAATTCCCTTGTCATTCTCATCTCTCCTAGCTCCCCAGCGATCCCTTTCATTTCTGAAAAGGTAGTTGGGAAAAGGTCATGGTATTTGCGTAGTAAATCAGCAATTTGCTCAATGATTTCTTCATTCTAGTAATCTCCAATGTGTGTGAATTTGGGATTATCCTTCATACCAATATTCACCTTGCATGTTTTCAACGGCTTTGCATACACGATAGATTCAACCTCGGGTCCTTCTACTGCGCTCTCTCCTTCAGTTTCATGTACTTGCAAATTTCTTGGGTCTTCATCCTCCTGGTCTTATCCAACAATGTTAAAGCATTCCAAAACCTATTGAATAGTCACAGAATATCTAGGAGCACTACATAAGGGCACTGGTCACGTCGAGTCTTCTGATGTAATGATATTTTTTTTTATAATCTGCAGATTTATTTCTATCGAAGGGGCATCATCTTCAAAATTTAAAGTTACCTTGAATTTGTGAGGCAAATATTCCCAATATGATATTCCTATGTGTACTTCCAGTGCTATATACCAGTTCTTCGAGATCGTATCCAATGTGTGTACAAACAAGTGCATTCATTCCTGCTTGGGTACTGAGCTCCATGTCGCGGTGCAATGTGTAAGATGATATGTAGGACAACTCAACCTAGTATACTTATGCACAATATATTCAGTTATTTTCCTGAACCTAACCTTTAACATACTTCTCCATTGCTTCCAATTATCTATTCTATCCTTATGGGCAACCCACCACCTTACAGGAGTCACTTTCAGTGTGATATCTAAAGCTAGCAATCTCTATTGTTCAGATATATACAATTGAAATCATTTTACCAAGGAATCTATATGTGTTAGTCCATCATACTTCAGGGGATCATGTACCTCAGCTCCAATCCAGAGAAAGGTACGGGTAATATGAGCACATATCCTTGTAGATACTTCATGTAACCTTTATTTCCATGTTCCAGGGCTTCTTCTGAATCCGACACGCAAGAACTAATACTTTTCCAACTGAGTACACCCTCAGTGGTAGGATTAATATAGTCATCTATCCATGCAGTCACATTTTAAAGGTTATCAAGTTATTTTCATTTTGTTGGTTCCACATATCGTCTACCTTTTGTGGGATCCAATGGCATAGTAACTCTCAAGTCTCCTACTTCAAAGATCATTTGACTCTTTTTCATATCAATAATGGTTTGGTTATCAAAATCCCAATCGAGTCCATGTAATGTTGGGTAAGTTTTACTATCATCCAGTATCTTGATTACTTCAAACTATGTTGTGTTGTGCACCCCATCGATATTAACATTTACCCCTTTCAGTCTTCAAATCGGAACAATATTGTGTTGATTTGCTAACCTCAACTCAATTGGTGACCAAATCAACTTTGGTTTTCCCATCATCTCCCATGTCTACTTTGGAAGGACATTCACATCAAAGCCTAGATCCAAGATGATATTATCCATATCATAGCCTCCTATATGTGAATTAATTCAGAATTCAATGTTTGTCATTTTCCTGTGTTGTACCTAGTTAACTGCTCATTATGCAACAAGATCTTCTTTATCTTGCATGCACTGGTTGATCATCTCATGCAACACGTTTAATGTAGTTTCATCATTATTTAATTCTAAACAACTCTTTAAGAAAATTTTCAGAGTACTTACCTTATCAACTGGCCTTTCCATGATTAGGTGGTCATGGGTTGGAGGCATGTCATACACAGGTTGCGAAGTCGATGCTCCCCATATTGTTTCTAGTAATTCCTTCCTTGCTTTCTTATATGTATCTCTCTCTTTCCAAGGGTCGAATGTCAGAGGAGATTTTTTTGCTTTCCTGACCCACTGATCAGTCTAAATTCCTTGTTTCGTCGCATCAGCTCATGTTCTTTCTCCTCCATGTGTAACTGTTGCTACCCTTGGTCGATCGTCGCTCTCTTCCATTGCTATCATCTTCACATTATAGTTCCTTTTCTCCTGTCACTTTGCGATCAGCTATGGACATTATTTCATCACATGATCTAGTTGTCTACAGTATTTGCACGTCGTACAAGGATTCTGACAGTCTCGCGCCAAATTCCCAAGTTGGTTACAGTTATAACAGATAATTGTTCTTCTTCCTATGTCGAATCCTCCTCTTCCATGACCTATGAATCCTCCTCTTCCTCCTTGATTGTATCCCCTCAAAGTATTAAATTGTGGTATTCCTCCTTCTAATCTGTCTTCGCCTTGAAATTTGTATGCATCCATGGTGCATTCTCTCATTAGATCAAGTGCGCGAAAGTCCTTTTCGTCATGTCCCACGGACATACAAAAATTACAAAATAAGATTTTGGCAGTGCTCTAATACTTCTGCATCAAAGGACAAGCAGTTGGGTGATGACCCATCATTATGCATATCTCACACCATACCCCTCCTCCTAATCCCAAGGGATTTGGGGCTCCTGTAGCCAAATAATTTGTAAAGTTTGGACACTCATTCTTGTGATGACCTTCCTTTATACATGTTGTTGGAACACATATAAATTTTTGAACTTTAGTCTTTAAATAAATTATGTTCCCATTTAAAATAAAATAGTGCGTGCTTGATTCTCTTCGTTGATGAAATCTTCCATCAAATCAAATGATCCTAATCTCTTAGAAGTTATGGAGCCGCATACTCGTTAAAGAGTCAAATGTCTATAGAATACTTCGGAATTTCAGGCTTCGGAATTTCATAGTTTAGGTGTTTCAATATGCCTCACTTCCAAAGTCTCGATGCATGAAAAGTGTTCTAAAGTCCAAGTCACAACACACGTATACCCCTTAATCTCTAATGTATCTTTCCGGAAATGACCAATCGAACTTTTAAATGAAGTTAATTGACCAAATGAATGAAGTAATAAATACTTAAGAGAAACTAAAATCCAATTAGAAAATCAATAATAGTTTCGCAATTTCAGAAATCGGGTCTTCACCATCTATTGTATCACTAATATCCTGAAGCTCGAACTCCCGAAATGTCTTAAGCTTTAAGTCGGGTTGATTAAAGATTAAAAAAGATTAACGATTAATTAATTACTTCGTGATTTCGCATTTCGGGGATCCTACCTCGAACGACTATCAATATCCTCATATATGAAACTCTGAAATTTTTAAAGTTAATTACGATTATTTAAAAGGGTTAAACATGATTAGAATTAATTAATCACATCATGATTTCACGTTTCGGAAGTCATATCATGAACCATTATTGGATATCCCAAGATCCGAAATTCCAAAATTTACTTAACGATAAGTGAGATTAACTGAGTGTTGGTTTACTATTTCCCTTCTCAGGTTGTCTGAGTTATTGACCCAGAGTTCATGTCATTTGGGGTTCCAACAAAGCCTCTAAAAATATCGGCCCTCCTGGTAAACCAGAAGGCAACACATCTCTCAGAAGGTATTGTGTAGTCTCACCCGAGATAGCTTTAAATGGGTGACTGTAAGACTCAGGTGTTTATAGCCTAGGACAGAGTAGGGAATAGGGGTTTCTTGATTAAAGCTAGGTACCGTGAGTTGTAAGGCAAACTACTTATCCCTTAAAGTCGCATACGTATATTTCATAGTTTACTTCCAGCAGAGTATAAATAGATTCATAACAATGTGCTAACTCATTCATCA
>CBVK0103202731.1:0-23424 GCA_900067695.1 Picea abies | reverse complement strand
TAAGAGGAAACACATGTTCTTAACCATTAGGCCCACTCAAGCTGTACATGATTGATGATTCAACGTTGTAGTTAGAGTCAATTGGACCTTCCTTAATATGTAAAACAAGACCTAAAAACAACTCTACAATCGAATTTGTTCAGGAGCATTGATTTCTGATTTCAATAATTGCCTTCAAATCTATGAAGCATTGGTCGAATGGTAAGTAGAAAGTAACATTAAATCTTTAAAAAAGGGCTATTTTGAATTACTAAGGATATTGGTTTCAACAAGCAACAACATTAATCAATTTCTTTTTTGGAAAATATTTTTGTCCATGTGATTTTCTTAAAGAGTTATTTTCATGTTAGTATATTGGGTACCTCATAGATTACAGAATAAATTATATTAATCATCCAAAATAATTATTTTCATGTTAGTTTATTGGGTACATCATAGATTATCGAAGTGAATGAGTAAAATTATGTTGATCATCCATGGATAAGTCTAAAGTGCTAATTGCCCATAAAGAAATGTTTCTTTGGAAGGACTTGGTCCTTCGTAGGAACCTAAACATTAGGAACAACTCCTTATAAATAGGGTTAAATATGGATGGATTATGAAAAGATTAATATTCTTTTGACATAAGTTCAAATTACAATATTTTCAAGGTTTCTATTAATATTCTTTTGACATAAGTTCAAATTACAATATTTTCAAGGTTTCTAATCATTCTTCCAATTCTGAATTGTCCTATCGAAAATTATAATGGATACAATTGTCCTCTAGAAAATCAAAATGGATAGGGCCATGACTGTAATATGTCCTTCCAAGGTAATGTAGGCGTAAGAAACAACTCCTTGATAAATAGGGTTAAATATGGATGAATTATAAAAAACTTAATATTCTTTTGACATAAGTTCAAATTACAATATTTTCGAGGTCTCTAATCCTTGATAAATAAGGTTAAATATGAATGGATTATGAAAAACTTAATATTCTTTTGACATAAGTTCAAATTACAATATTTTCAAGGTTTCTAATCATCTTTCCAATTGTGAATTGTCCCATAAAAAATTAAAATGGATACAATTGTCATGTAGAAAATTAAAATGAATAGAGCCATAGCTATGTAATATACTTTTAAAAATTATCATCAACCCATAATTCAAGGGGTTTATATCTATAGAAATCTTAATGTTTAGAAAAAAATTAAATTTTTTTTAAGTAAAAAGCTTATCCATCTTTATTAGTAGGGAAACAACAACACATTATTATTATTGTACAGATTATTAATATTGTAGGGAGGGAGAGGAAATAAGTATTGTAGGAGAGGGAGATTTATTAGTAGGAAGCAACAACACATTATTATTATTGTACACATTATTAGTATTGTAGGGAGGGAGAGGAAATAAGTATGGGAGGGAAGGGAGAGGAAATAAATATTGAAGTAAGAAAACACAAGTTGTTTTTGTTTTTTGTATTGTATGTTTGCCTATTTATTTTCATCTAGAAAGTTTAGGGAAACTTAGCTTTGGAATGATCGAAGAATACCCTTTATTCTTTTAATAATCATGGGTTTACCATCGATTCATAATCAAAGTTCATGGCTTAACTATCTCAATAATGGGAAGGTATCTATACACATACTCATTGGTAAACCTAAATATCTCGATAAAGGGAAAGTAGATAGAGACTCATCGCCATGTATTTGGAAAATGGTTTTTAAGTTTTTGGCTTGCTAAATTTCATTTTCGTTGGAAATGTGTGAGGCACTTCCTCTTCATTATGCACTCGAGCTAACTTTTTCCATAGGCTAAATATGCATATAAACATATCTTTTATATTATATATATTTAATAATTTTTTTAATATATTATATATATTTAATATCTTATTTTTTATATACTTAAAAATTTAAAATTTATATTTTTTATATACTTATTTTTCATTTTTTTTTAATATGTATGTATTGATAAATTAGCTCATTTGAACTTGGAGATAATCAAATGAAGTTTTTCTTTTCTCCTTCTCTACAACATATTAATAAATCAGCTTCAATGGACCTGGACCTTGATATCATCCTTTTATAATTTGTTATGGATTATCTATGAATTTAAAGCTGTATGGGTCTTTTTTGTAGATTTTTTTTTTTCCTATGCCACTTCTTTCTAAAATTACTTAGTAAGTTAATTCCAAATCAACATGTTCACCATTATTTTATATAGATCATAATTGGAAAAATCATTTGAACATCAACACTGTTGTAAAAAAATCATGATTTTAATAACAAAATGATTAATCGACACTTAAAAATCAATCATTATTTTTAATAAGAAATTGTCAAAAATCACCATGGGGTCTCCACTTAATGAACCTATAGCATGTGCATTTATGGGATATTAAAGAATACCTCTAATTTCATTAGATATTGATAAATACCTCCCAAAAACTTTTTGTTGCCCCTCTCTTTGAATACATATTTCCAATAAAAACAAACCCGTATTTGTACTAGATATCCCTTCTTTTTTACCAAATACCTCTTTTTATACCTTCAAATACTTATAAACCCCACCTACCCATATCCCCCAACCCCAATACTTACAATATATTGATTCTATTTTTCATAATTTTAAAACCCCCTTTATGAATGAACATGATAAGATATTGGTCAACATGGTGAAGCCCCTATGAAAATCAATAGGATTGTGAAAAAAAGGTAAGATAAGCCAAACATTTGATTTTTTGGGTCAATTTTCTGACTTTTTGTTGGAAGCCATAATTGACAATATTTAATTCTAGAAGTAAAAAGTAACATTATCATCTTTCCTTTTCTATTCTTTTACTTAAATTTTTAACATTACCATTAATAATTCTAGGGTGTTTGAGAGTGGTTCCAATTTTATTCCACCCCAATGTATGAGGTTTATTCTCAACCTGAATGATTATTTGATAGGTATCTCTTGGGTTTTGTCAAATTTTTATGAGGTTAGATTGAGATTGTAGCAATCTCTAAGAGAACTGCACACTTAATTGAGATCGTAATAGTCTCTAAGAGAATTGCACACTTAATTGAGATTGTAGTAGTCTCTAAGAGAATTGCACACCTAATATAAGTTAAACTATTCAATGTCGTGGTCATTTATATAATATGGTCAATGTTAATATAGTGGTAGTTTGAAATATTACTATGTCTTCATGTTCAATCTCAATAGGAAGGGTGATCATACATGATACAAAATCAGCTAGGGAAAACAAAGAATTGAAGATTTGTATTAAAAACTCAAAACATAATTTAGCAAATAATGACCTTTTTCTTATAGGTTGGCTAGATACAAAAAGAGGGTCAATCATATTTGATTTGTTCTTCCCTATTTTATTTAATATTAAACTGTACTATTAATAGCTATTACTCTTGGTATGTTTCATTAATGTGCACCACCACTTGCTGTCTTGGTTCTCGCACTGATTCCTCCTTGTTTGAAGTCACAAGTGTCCCTATTTGCAAAACTAGATGGGAAAGTAAGTAACAAATGTGTTCTCTAGAAACCCCATTGAGTTTGGATAAGTAGTGTACCCTTGTAGCCCATGAGATAAGGAGGGATGATGTTATGGACAAAAGAATCAAGAAATGGTGTGTGATTGATTGTAGTGGGGTGTTGGATGGTAGAGTGAATTGGATTTTTTTCTTCCACACCCCAAAAGTAGGGATGCAAACCAAAAAAACTACAATATCATGCCAGATGAGCAATTAAGGAGAGCAACCAGATGATGGGTGCACCTTGTCATAAGACCCAAATGACATTGCTATATACAGGTCACCCATTTAAGGTGGTGGTTGTCTTGGAGCTAGGGTTGAAAATGTATGGAAAGTAAAGGTTGGTGATCCATGTGCAATAATGTTTCTTGCCCTAACGAATGATGATGCCAATGCTAGACTAATGCATAGAATGTGTTGGCATGCGATTTGTAGTGAAGTATGGTAGAAAATAACCCTTATGAATGATATGGGATAGGGTGACCTCCCTATTATGGCCCCATTGGTTTTAGGAGAAGCATCACACTCTATCAAAAAAGGCTGAAAGAAGGTAAGGAGATGGACTAGTGTGAAACATAGGAGATCTTGGATTCCATGGAATGTAGTTGTGTTTTCTAGAGCCTAATATAAGACCTTGAAAAGTGATTTGTGATAGAAATGTATGACCCCAAGAAAAATGCTTGAGCTTTGTTGCAGAATGAGGTAAAGTCTAGTCCAAGTGCACTTTGACATTCGAGGGTTGGGTTGAATACCCTTGGTCAAAAGTAAAATTTCCGGAGAAGAAACATTTGTTGGTCAAATACAAAGTTTTTGTGCTTTCTTTGAAGCTTATTGGTATGCAAAATATCAAGAACTTGGTGCCGATGGAGGACATGGTCCACCCATGTCTTGTTGAAGATCAACATGCCATCCAGATAAATAATGACAAATTGTCATTCATTTGATTCTTGTTGATGGATAATAAGGGGTGGTGATCCACCATATGAGGAGCTAGGTCAGATTGTTCCTACATTCAAAAGTTCATAAATTGGTTTGTCTATTGTTGCATTCTCATTTGAGCCCAAATGGTGAGCAGGAGCAATGGGAAGGGAAGTGCTTGGGAGTAGCATGAGGGTATGTGTGAGACTACATGGAGGTTTCAAGGCCTTGGGTTTAGGAAAGACTTCATGGTACTTGATGAGGGGAGGATCCAAGGTTCTTGGTGTTGGAGAAGGATCATGAGGTTGTGTGTCTTGCATGATACAAAAATGTAAGCATTTGTGAAGGGCCATGTGTTGTACCATATTGTTACTAGAGAGGGGTTTGGGCATGGACTCAATAGGGGACTAAAAGTGATATGTATGATGATCCTTACTAAGGGTGTATGAGTATGTGCGAGAATCATACTTGGCGAAGCGTGCATATTGGTAAGGAATCCCTAGTAGTAACTTTATAGAATCTAGAGGGCGACGTCGTACAAAATGGAATCACGAAAGTGAGAACCAATAAAAAAAGTGACAAGACACTATTACTTGACAAGTAAGGATTGAGCCCCTTTATTGACCCAACATAGATGGTAAGGGTGAGGATGAAGAGTGATTGGCAGAGCCAACTCTTTAAGAAGGCCAGTGGAGACCAAATTCGTTTAGTTGTTGTTGTCCATGTGACTTTCACTTGGTAGCTATGAGTAAAGAGGGTAGCGTGGGCTATAGGAGGAGAAGGACAAGTCATTAGGACTAGGATAAGGGGAAGTGGAATGGGAAACATCGATGATATATTTGGAAGGGGGCACTTCCTTTGAGAATAATGCTTTAGCCGATCATGGGTGATGAATGGTGTGCCGATCAATTGAGTTGTCAGAGGTCAATTTGTGATAGTTGCAGTGTTGATTTGCGAGTGACGGAGATGTGGCAGCCATGGGGGATGTTGTGGGAGCAGTGGAGGGTTGAGATGGAGAGTGGAAGGCAATTGGGAAGTTACCCAATTTATTTTGACCAACAAGATAATTTTAAAAGGCCATGGAAAGAGATGCACTTTGCACCAAAGCAACTTCATGACAGAGAGTAGGTAATAAACCATAATTAAATTTAATGATAAGTACCTTTTATGGATCAGATATGGAAAGATGCACCTGGAACTTGCAAAAGATGACAATGTATTGTTGGATGGTTTGATTGGTAGACTGCTTGAGTTGGAGCCATCGTGCCCATACATATTCCATGTAGCTTGCTGGATAAAATTGTTTTGGAAGGGCTATGAAAAAGGTGTCCTAGCTATGGATAATGCTTGGATCTTGGTGGTTGACATCGTCATTGAATTCCATGTAAAGGGAAGCCTATGTACTCCATGTGTGTTTGATATTCTCTTACCATTGGGCAGCGGGGCCTTGAAGATAGCAGGCTACTAATGCAACTTTATCATGTTCTTACATTGTAGATTGCTATGTGAAATAAGAGGAGAATGCCTGGATCCAAGCTTCAACTTGTTTGACATTAAAATCACTAGCAAATGGTAGAAGAGACACTTTAAGGTCCAAGTGTAGGCCAGGTGGTAGTGCAGGTGTGGATTGTTTAACTGAACATATATGTGATCTCTGTAGCAAGTGTGCTAATCACCTAATTGTGTTATTGGAGCAATGGATTATGTTGTTGAATCACTTGCTACTACTACTGAAATAGTTGCTTTGTTCTTTGCAAGTGATGAGTCCTCTGTGGGAGTGACCTTGTGAGGTGCCCTGTTTGCTAGAAGAGTTATTATTGTATGCATCGATTGGGTAATGTGCAAGAGGTTGATAGGGGGTGATGCCCTCTTATTTCCTTGCCTCAAGATCAAATAAAAGAAGTTGAAATTTAGAGGGAGCATATCCTTGATAGTGGCTACAGAAGAGTGACAAAGAAGGGAGCAAATCCCTTGTGGTGGTTGTGGAAGTTGGCTCTTATATCAATTGATACAAAATAAGCTAGGGAAAACAAAGAATTGAAGATTTGTATTAAAAACTTAGAACATACATTTAAAAAATATCAACCTTCTTCTTATAGGCTCGTTGGATACAAAAGGAGGGTCGATCATATTTGACTTTTTCTTTCCCTTTTTATTTTAATATTAACTATAATATTAATAGCCACTACTCTTACTATGAGACATTAATACATGTGCTTAAGAGCATTACATTATTTGTATGGTTAAAGAGAACAATCCCATAGAACAAAGAATACAGAGTTGTATTTTACATTGTTTTTCTATTGTTACACTTTCAGAGTTTTTATGTTCTTAATAGGAGTAATTAACAGCTTACAGGTTTGGAGAAATATCAGCAACTTAATTGTATCTTAAATAATTCCATACAATACCTCCAATCCAAGCACTCAATATATAGGCATAACTAAACCATAAACAAGGCATAACTAAACCATAAACAATTTATGGTTTATAATTCCTCATGCTTGAAACCACTAGTAGGTTTTGGGTTTTATTCCATATGGTTGGGTTTTATTCCATATGGTTGTAGAGTGCTTGGTACAATCTGGGAGGAAAGGGAATGGCGGGGTTGAAGGTAAGGTTTATTTTAACCTGGTATTTATATTTAGGAAATTGTTTTGAAACATATTAAATTGGAAAAGAAAATTGAATTTTGTCCAATAGAAATTAAGTATGGTTCTTAGCGAGCTCAAATTTTGTGCAATTAAATTACCAACTTAATTAAAACTTAATTAAATAAGTAAGTAAAATTACCAACATAATTAAATAAATTAAACATTTGATGAAAGAAGTACAGGAAGCAAATGGTTCGATTGAGAATTTTTATATTTTAGATTGGTACGCTTGTTTAGTTTTCCGGAGATTAGGTTAAGGGAGAGATACAAGTCGTTTGGTGCCTACTTGGATCTAGATACAATTGTCATTGAACATTAATTTTTGTATTCAATCATCTCCTCGTCGTTGGCCTTATCAATTTTCCTTTTTTTAATTAAGCTTCCATAAATTGCAAAGTAAGAAAAATCTCATAGTTCTTGGTCACAAAGAGATGTTTAAAGCGAGTGTTTTTTTATACTTTAGTGGAAGGGGAAGGGAAACAATACAATAGGGATTAATTGCTGCATAGAGATGTATTCGCACTTAAAGTAGAAATGTATTTACACTTTAGGTAGATATGTCATTTTCATAATGCTAATAAATTGAATTGATGTATTTGCAATTTAGGTATATATATGGTATATAATGTTAATGAATTGAATTAAAATAAATTAAAATTTTAAAAAAATGAAAAATACTAAAGCATGATAAAATAAATAAAATCGATTATTTTAAATTTTATTTTTTTAAATATTATGAGAATTAATTATTTCTTTGTTTTTTCTGATCCCTTTTTGTATTTAGAGTTAAAATGTGTTTATGAGTCTAACAAGAATGCTTAGTGTCCTACAAAACAATCAGAAAAATAACTTACGTACAAGGTGAGACAAATATGTCTCTCCACCACCTTGATTGATATTGAAAAATGCATACATATATAGAATGAAAACAGGTTCATTTGATTCCTGTAAATCTATATTTGACCTAATTATTATAGTCAAGATTTTAACAAGCTTGATTTTGAGACTACTAGCATCCCAACAAGTAGCTAATAATTCATTTCTATATTTATTTTTGTCACTTTTTTAAATGGAGAAATGAATTCTTTACAATTCTCTACATATTACAAATTTAGCCTTTCCCAAAGGCTTAGTGAATATATTCGTCACATTGTCATTTGTATTATAGTACATCAAATTATTTTTTTTTGATGAAATCTTTTTTTCTTACAAAGTGATGTTGAGTTTCAATGTGCTTTGATCTTGCATGATAAATTTGATTGTTTACCAATTTTATTGAGCTTTGATTATCAATTTTAATAGATATAGGTATTCCTTGCCTTTCTCCCATGTCTTCAAGAATATACCTTAGCCAAATTGCTTCACAAGTAGCACTGCACAATGCTTTATACTCTACTTCAGTTAAGGACAAGGAAACAATTGGTTTCTTTTTGCTGCTCCAAGACAGAATTTCAGATCCTATTGAATGCATATCCAGTGGTGGATTTTCTATCATATGGATATTTTGTCCAATCAAAATTTGAATAACTTGTCAACTCAACATTCAAATGATTAGTATATTCAATACCAAAATCTACAACCCCTTTCAAGTATCAACTGACTTTCTTAACTGTTTTCTAGTCACTGTCATGAGGTTGAGCCATAAATTGGCTCAATACACTAACTGAATATGCAATATCAAGTCTTATTGTGGTTAAATAGTTTAGACTTCCCACCAATTGTCGATACAAAGTACCATTTACTTCTTTTGTATCATCATCATTGCAAAGGTTAAAATTTCGTTCTAATGGAGTAGACACTGGATTACATTCATTCATATTGAACCTTTTGATTAGTTCCTTTGTATACATACTTGGAGTGATCAAAGTCTTGCCATCTTTCCTCCAAACCTCAATGCCTAAACAATGATGCATCTAACCAAGATCCTTCATTTCAAATTCCTGTAACAACTTCCTTTTGATTTCATCAATCAATTTTGTAGTACTTCATGTTATGATTAAATCATCAACATACAATGAAAACAAAGAGACATTCCCATTTCCATCTTTCTTTATGTAAAGATTTATATCACTCTTACTTTTGATGAAACCTTGTTGGAAGAAGAAAGTGTCAATTTTCACATACCCTTACTTAAGAGCATGTTTGAGACCATATAGTGAGCTTTCTTTAACTTGCATACAAGATGTTCTTGTCCCTGCTTTACAAAGCCTTCTGGTTGAACAAGATACACTTCTTTTAATTCACCATTCAAAAATGTTGGTTTAACATCCAACTGATGTAATTTCCAATTATACTTAGTAGCTAATGCAATCATTAATCTAATGGTGTCCATTTTAGCCATAGGTGCAAATGTGTCCTCATAATTTATTCCTTCTTTCTATGAATAGCATTTTGCAACCAATCTAGCTTTAAACTTGTCTATACTACCATCAACATTGAACTTAGATTTGAACAACCATTTTGAACCTATAGGAATTTTATTTTTAGGCAATTTAGTAAGTTTTCAAGTTTCATTTTTCATTATGGAAACATATTCCTCCTTCATAGCACTGAGGCACTCATCCATTCCTAATGATCCCATGCTTGCTCAAAATTCAAAGGCTCTTCTTCACTAATAATTTGAGTCATCAAAGCATAATCTTTATACCTAATAGGTGTTTGAATTTTCCTTGTTGATCTTCGTAGTGTCTCACTGCTTTGCGGATTTGATTCACTCTTTCTTGGTGTACTTTGGTTGCTTGTAGCTTCAATGCTACTTTGATCTTCAACGTCATCTTGTTGATCTTCAATTTCTTCTTCTTTTTCATTTTCAATTTCTTCTTTAGGAAGTTTCCATATATCTTGATCATCTTCTTTTTAAACCTCATCTACATATTCATGAAATATAAAATCTCTTCTTGCAAAAACTTTATGAGTAATGAGATCATACATTTTATAGGCTTTATGGTTAGCATAATAACAAATGAAGATACATTTGATCGACTTTGCATCAAGTTTCATTTTATTTTCCTTTGAAGTGTGGGAAAATGCTTTACTCCCAAAAATTCTCAAATGATTAACAATTGGTTTATAACCATAGAATGCTTCATAAGGCATTTTATGCTCTAAAAATTTGGTTGGACTTCTATTTTTTGGATACACAACAATACTTATTTCTTCATCCCAAAAACCATTAGGAAGATTCTTACCTTTAATCATGCTTCGAGCACATTCAACCAAGGTTCTATTTTTCTTTGCAGCCACACCATTCTGCTAAGGAGAATGTGAAACTATGCATCGTTTTTTAATCCCATTGCCCTTGTAGTATTTGATGAAATCTCATGATGTGTTTTTTCTCCTTGATCTGATCCAAGGATCTTGATATGTTTCCTTGTCTACTTTTCAACCACATTTTTAAACTCTTTGAAATATTCAAACACATCACTTTTCTTTCTTATGAAATAAACTCATGTAAATTTTATTATATCATCAATGAAGATACGAAAATAATAAGCTCCCCCAAGTGATTTAGTTTGCATTGGCCCACACACATCATTATGCACTAATTCAAGAATATCCCTTTTCCTTTTATTTGTACTTATAGGAAAGTCAATCCTATGTTGTTTTTCCAATGCACAACCATTACATTCAATATGTTTATTCTTAAAAACTGGAGGATCCTTCACCTCTTTCTTTTGAAGTAAAACTAGATCTTTAAAATTTAGATGGCCATACCTTAAGTGCCATAGTTCTTCTGTAGACATAGTTGTTGATGGCAATGCTTGATGATCCTTAACAATAACATCAAATTTGTAGAGGCCTCCTATTCTGATTCCTTCAGCTATAACTTTGTAGTGATCCTGTATGTCTTTCACAAGACAACTTGACTTCACAAATTCAACTTTTAAGCCTTGATCTGTAATTGCTGAAACTGAGATTAATTTTTTCTTAATTCCTAGAACATACTTTACATTCTTGATTTGTTTCACATGACCACTTGGCAAAGTCACACATACATCATCATAACCTTTTATTTCATGACATAGAACATCAACTAGATAGATTTTAGCACCATTAGTTTTCTCATGATAAGTTTCAAACCAATGTCTATGACATGTCATATGAATAAAAGCACCAGAATCTATGGACCATGCATTACAATCATCTGTTTCTACTCATAAAGCTGCATCTGAAATAAACAACTTGATATTTTTGAGATCATCACTTACTGTTGTTTTTCTATCAACAAATTTTCTTGCATGTCTTCTATATTTGGACTCATGAAACTTTTTATCCTTAGCATAATGTCCAAACTTACCACAATAGAAACATGAGTCATTCTTCTTGACACTTGTATCCATTCTTGGTGATGCCCTGCCTTATGTAGTTTTACATTAGACTTGCCTCCAACATTTCTTTCCCATGGCTTTTCTTTGTATGACTTTTTTACTTTGGCCAACAACACCAAATTGAATTTTTGGTTCTTCTTGCAATAGGATATTTTTGACATCATCACTTACTGTTGTTATTTTAGAACTTTGAGACTTGATATTTTTGATATCATCACTTACTGTTGCTTATCTATTAACAAAATTTCTTACATGTCTTCTATATTTGGACTCATGAAACTTTTTTTCTTACAATCCTTAGCATAATGTCCAAACTTACCACGATAGTAACATGAGTCATTCTTCTTGATACTTGTATCCATTCTTGGTGATGCCCTGCCTTAATGTAGTTTTACATTAGACTTGCCATCATTTCTTTCCCATGACTTTTCTTTGTATGGCTTTTTGGCTTTGACCATCAACACCAAATTTGAACTCTGAAACCTGCTGTTAAAATTATTTTTTAGTTCTTTTTCTTGCAATAGGATATCTATCAAATTATCAAATTATCAAAAGAAGTGTTTTCTCACTTACTGCCAGACTGGTGATAAATATCTAACAGTAATGTTATTTTTACTGATATTTAAGAGAAACTTTTCCTTGGTTTCTCTTCTCTTCCAATCTTGAACTGAGGCTGCGGAGGCTGTTGGCTTAGCTTCTCCATACGCAATTGACCAAACATTGTAACCTTGCATTGCACTAAGTTCTGCAACTTAAATTTCCAATTACATAATTTTCCCTGGATCCAATTTAATTAGTTGATTCATTTAAATAGAAATCCGTCAAAATATTTGACATCTTTGGGAAGCACAATATAAAATACCAACCAAAAATTCTCTTAAAAAGAAATGATTGAATTAGCTTCAACGGCTTCACTTAGTGACAGATTATTTCTGAAGGTGGTGGCCTCTTTTAATTTGATGATCCTGCGAATGGTGGCTAGGAACAGAAGCTTCAAGATGGCTGCTCCACTTTTATTCTCTGCTCAACAAGTCGCGGTGACTATGGCAAGAGTACGCAGCGTGACTTGAATGGCGGTTGCTCCTTTGAATTGACGACCGCTCTCTCTATTTGTGGCGGCTCACTTCTCATTCATAAAGTGATCTGCTCTTCTCTTGGCGTGGCAGCTCACTCACATGGTCGCTACTCCTACGGCGATGGATGTACACTCCAACATCATGTAGCTCTTTACATATCGTCTCCTTCACAAATCTGCACTCCAATCACCAGGCGACAGTCGCCTCCTTAGCACACAGCCTTTTTTTTGTGTTTGCTGGCGGCTTTTTAATCAGCATACCAATAGCAGTTTGCTACTCCACTACTTCTCAACGTGGCTCTTATACCAAATCAAAGAAATAACTCACACACAAGGTGAGACAAATCTCTGTTCACCACCTTGATTGATAATGAAAATGCATACATATATGTAGGATGAAAACAAGTTCATCTTACTCCTATAAATTTGGATATGAAATAAATATTATAACCATGATACCAAATCAAAGAAATAACTCACACCAGGTGAGACAAATATCTCTTCACCACCTTGATTGATAATGAAAATGGATACATATATGTAGGATGAAAACAAGTTCATCTTACTCCTATAAATTTGGATATGAAATAAATATTATAACTACCAGCATCCCAACAACTAATAATTTATTTCTACATTTATTTCTGTCAAAGACTAATAGTATCATAAACTAATGGAAATATCTTGTGTACCCAGTCTCACTTGCCAACTGTGTGTGCTGTGTATGCTGCTTAGGGCCGGGACTGAAAAAGTTACCAATACCCTTATAAAACACTGACTGAAACGCATAGTGCTCCACAAGACTAATTGTATTATAAACTAACGGAAACGCCTTGTGTACCCAGTCTCACTCGCCAACTCTGCGTGATGTGTATGTTGCTTAGGGCTGGGACTGAAAAAGTTACCAATAACCTTATAAAACACTGACAGGAGTAAGAAAGCGATTCTAGGTTAGAAAAAGCCTATAAAAACTCTCACTCCACAGCACGTATATTCGACCTCACAATATAGAGAGACCTACTTGAAACAGAGTGACGTCAAACGAACCTTATTGGTCATAGCTAGCCGAGAACGATTTTAGAAACTTTCCCCATATAGCGGACAAATATATATAAACTGTATCCTATCAAGGTCCAAACATCGGTTGAATGGACAAAAATACCAGATTGCTGGATTAAACTAGCTACAGTTAACCAATAAGTTATTGATGATTTTCTGCATAATAGTTCATTCAGAAACATCATCTTGTTCGTTGAGCTGTATGTACGCGTCTTTCAATGCAATGGGTTCATAATATATATATTTTCTGTGGCAGTCATTCATTCTTTATACATACAGGAGAGCGATATTTTCTTATATATGTTAAGTACTACGTAATTTAGTAAGATCCATCCGCAATGTATAGCAATAGACCGCGTAAAAGAAAGAAAGAAGATTTGTATCTTTACGTTAAAAGATGATGGTAGATGATGGTAGAGTGGAAGGTGTTTTAAAGCTTTTGGTCAATTGCCCAGAGTTGAGGGTTTGGCATCATGTATAGAAGATATCTAAGTCGTGCTTGATTTGATGTATTGACATGATTTGATGTATTAACAGTTCTTCGTTTTGAGTCATAGCTTCATATCCATGATTTTATTAAGCTTCCTCGATAAGAGCATGGATAAAAAACTGTAGATGGTTAGATGGAATTTGTGGTCAACTTATGTATTAATAGCTCGTAGCTTCGATTCCTAGTTTCATATTGTAGTGTTACCATTGTTTTATTAAAATTCCTCAACTCGATAAGAGGTGAAGAGTGTGCACATTAAAGACATTCAACAAACAATTTATTCTCTCCAACACTGAAGGGGTTAATAGTTGGTCTATGTTTTAAATCATATTCTTTGTTTTTATATGTTTTAAGACATAAATATTTTTTTTAGGACAGTAAAGTTGTTGATTGGTCCTTGAGGTGAAGATCAAAGAACGTTAACAAAAATAAACATACTTTAACCATCCAAATAGCATTAAAATTTATGAAAACTAATGAACTGCATATCTTATGAGCGTTGATATGATAGAGCATTCATTGCAAGGATCAATAACAACTTTATAGTTAGGACATATATATTTAAGTTATATAACATAGAAAAGCATGAGTTGTATTTTGCAATGCAAATACAACTCAACCCAACAATTTTTTTTTGGAAGACTTGTGGGTAACTTGCTAGCAATAAATAGATGAGTAGAAGATATGAAGCTTTGAAGCAAAGTTATGGTGGGACTAACTAGTGCTTCAACACCCACGAAAAACATAGCATGGGTGCCAAAATGGCTAGTGAGGAGCTAACTAGGGCACCCATGAAGAGGTAAGCTCTACCATTTGTAAACAACACCTTTAGAGCATCTTGAAGGTATAAGGTCACAAATAATGGGGTTGACCCTAAGGAAAGTATGTGATCTATATGGATAGATGCATAATGCAGGCGAAACAAAACCTACCCTATATGCCTGTAAAGAGTATGATACATGTCGAAGAAGTCAAAAAATGCCACCAGATATAATAATATCTATGGAAAAAGATATTTCTCAAGGATAAATGCATAATAAAACATTTCCAAGGAACTTATATTAGTCTAAACAGTGTAAAAATGTTAAAAGGGGGTAAAATATTATACAAAAAGTGGAAAAAATGGATTAAAATAGGTGAAAAACTCATTTTTACCATATCATTTTACTTTTTACCATTTGGAGAGCATTGGGAGCCCATTTTGCCTTTCAACCTTCCAAGGATCGATGCAATACGCATAGAGATCAAAATCCAAAACTGCTTGGACTAGGTAAGAGACAACTTCCTCTTCTTCAAATTCATCCATAAGTTTTTCATTAAGTGGTTTTTTGAGTATTTAAATGTATTTTTAGGGAAAATGGTGAAGCACACGACATTCATTCACACGAGCCGCATACATAAAAGGATGTACGTTGTTCCTTTTAGTGGCATTTGTGTATGTACATGACTATCCTAAAAGGAAGTCATGTACATCCTTGTAATCCTTCAAAAAATAAATTTTAACTCAAAATTTGGAAAACAATTTGCAAGATGGTGATTGAATGGAGGGAAAGAGAGCATGGGGATGTTGACAATCAGGTCATTGATGAACCAGAGGCTTAATAATCCCTTCGAAGATGTGGATTGAACAATTTATTTCATTGCAATGGAATTAGAGCACAACACAAATTGCTTGAGGCATTGATATATTACTGAGGGCTGGAAGCATATGTTTTCATGATTAGGGGCCATCTCTAAATATTGAGATTGAGGATATATATTTTCTCACTGGGCTACCTTGTCGAGGTGACATAGTGAACTTGAAAGGAAAATAATCCATTGGTATAATGATCAATGCATACATTGCTTTATATTGCTCAACCTAGACAGAGAAATTTGGGAGCTAACCCCTAATAAGGCAGATTGAAAACCTCAGTTTGAAGATTATCGTATTGACGATTTCCCAAATTACAGGATCAACATTACTACAATAGGCTTCAAGAGAAATGATTTTCTATGCACGAGAATTTTTGAGGTTAAAATGATATGATTGGAGTACATCTCTATTGATGTGTATGAAATCCCAGCTAACAAGATGTAAGCAAGGAAAAATATAAAACATTGGCTTTGGAAGCCTCTTTTGTTGTTTTTTCTTTGAGAGAGTACTCATGATGAGTCCAAGAGTGGAAATCCATCCACATTATGAGAGAGATGGAGTGATTGATTGGTGGACCGAGGTAGTTCCTAGGTAGGGAGGAGGACATCTAGGTGATCCCTGGGATGATGCATTTTTCGCTTGGTGGTCACACCGAGTGGTTGCGATCGAGGATTATCCCTATGCAGGGATTGATTATCACAATGACCCAAAGATTATTCCTCTTGGCATTTCCTATGTAGATATCGGTATAAGATTTTTTGCTTTTTAAAATTATTTAATTTTTATATTGTTATGATTAAAGATGCAAATGTTTTTGTGTGGGTCAAGATAATAATATGATTATCTGATCATACATATGTGGGACCAAGACGACTAGAGGGATTTCGTCTGCATGGTTGATGTGGTCATGATGGAAAATCACATGGAGATGTTGACCAAGTATTAGATAACATCCAAAGGAATATAGAGATATTGGTGCACACAATGCTAATCATACAGGTTAAATATTTTCCAGAGCACATGCAATGACTTGTAGTTGGAGTAACACGGGCTTGGGTGTGGCTCTTTTGACATCTAGCCAATTCCATTGTTTGTTATGATAGACATGTTGAGGGAAGGGAAGGGCTCTCAAGACCATGATTTAGAGATCATGTATATTTTTGTATTATTTGTCCCAATAGAGGGCAATCAAGGCTAAAATTCCTTTTTTGGAACATGGCCCACTTTTTATGCTTTATGAGCTGTAATAATGGTCTATATATACAAACGATATTTTTGTCTTAGTGATAATGTGCATATGATTTGATTATATACAAATATAATTTTGTGTTTCTTTCCAATCTAACACATAATTAGAAAATGCATCACATAAAGAGTTAGAAATTATTGGAACATGAACATAAGTAATATGATCAAAACTACACTCCAACAAACGTACCCAAATTAAAAGACAACGTAGCATAGGGTTGTGAACACAATATTCACCTTTCATTTGGGACACTACAAACTGAGCATCTAAACACACTTCTAAGGACTGAATGCAATGCGCAATGAAATCATAAAGCATTTCGATAATAGTGCTATATTCAACCACATTATTTGTGGAAGGATCAAGACAAGCACCACCTGAAGAAACCTATTGACTTGTGGGAAAATAAATCACCCAAGTGATGGAAGCCAAGTTTCGAGTGTGACGAATAGTGCCATTGATGAACCCTATGAACCTTGAAGCATCCCATGACATCTGCTAACTAAGAAGAAGCACCATAAGCACCACCAACACAAAATAGATCTATGCTACCACTAAATACAACAATGTACAAAATTTACAAGAAGAAGGCCTAGGTGTGAAGGCTTAAGTGTAATAGTTCTTAAGATAGATCCCATTTCTGGGCTTCAGGAGCTTATTCCCTTCCAAATATTCTAGCTCACAGACTCCTTTCCATAGGGCACGTCTCACAATAAATGGGCCATGCCACAATGGATTGAACTTATCTGTCCCCAAGGTGGATTTTTCCTGGTCGTAGACCAACACAAGGTCCCCTTCAGAGAATACTCTCGAGTGAATGGATTTATCGTAGTTATCCTTGACATGCTTCTTATGTGCCTCATTTTCTATAGCAACATCTCGACGTTTCTCATAGAGATATTCCAAGTAAACAAGGTGCTCTTCCAATTCAGCCGTGTCAGGAAGGAGCTCTATAGCAATATTAAGAAAACAAATTTCAAATTCAATAGGAAAAACAACTTCTACCCCATGAACAAGTTGAAAAGGAGAGAATCATGTTGCAGTTTTGATTGAGGTTGGATAGGTCCATAATGCCATATATAGCATCAAATGCCAATTGATTTGCTTTGATTGACAATTGTTCTTGAAATGGTTTTCAGGGATTTATTAACAGCTTCAACTTGACCATTTTCTTGAGGATAGTAAGGAGACAAATGCTCTTGCCTAAAACCCAATTTTGATGCTAATTTTGATACCATGCGGTTCTGAAAGTGTTTTTCATGTGTTGGAGATGAATTTTGGATAAGCTTTGGGATCTGTGCCAGAAGGATATCAAAGGGTAAAAGTAATTTAGAAGAAAGACCAGAGTGTGATGGAAGTAGACTTCAAGGATTCAAAGAGTGCGACAAAAGGATGCATGATGAACCAACACATAGAAGGTGGAAAGAGGTTATAAACCATAGGGTTTGGGGACATTTTTTCCACTTTTGCATCGGGTTTTGGGGGAAACTTTGTCCACTTTTGTAACGAGCTTAGCCCTATTGGTATGTATAAATATGTAAGAAATTAACTCAGTACAACGTATCACCCAAAGTCAGATGGACAAACAACGAGAACCAGCGTAATCATTGAGAACATGCTCATAATGCATGTGATGGACCAACAATCAAAGTGGGAGGATTATATCCACTTAGTGGATTTTTCTTACAATAATGTGTATCAAGCCTAATTAAAAATGAGCATGTTTGAAGCATTGTATGGAAGAAATTGTAACAGACCAATGAGTTGGGATAATCTAGTAGACAGAGTGGTTATTGGGCCAGATTTGTTGAAGGAAATGGAAAAGATCAAGTGGAATTTAAAGGATGCCCAGGACAGGTAGAAATGTTATGCAAACACGAACAAAATTTTCAGAGATTTTAAAGTGGGAGAACATGTATTTTTAAAAGTGAAAGCGAAGAGAAGTTCACTAAGATTGTGTAGCTTTCCAAAGTTGGCAACAAGATATTGTGGACCTTTTAAAATCGTAGAAAATATAAGGCTAGTTGCATACATGTTATCATTTCGTGCATCCATGCGAGTGCATAATGTATTTCATGTGTCATTATTAAATAAATATATGCATGACCCTAACCACATTATAATTGATTGGACTGTGATATAGGAGGAACACAAAGGGGATTTTTGGGTGGAACCAGTACTCATCCTGGACCGGAAAGTCAATGAGCTTAGGAACAAATCCATAGGGATAGTAAATGTTCAATGGACCTTCTACAATCCTAATGACACAACATGAGAGCACAAAGAAACTGTGTAGGATGAATACCCACAAAGTTTTGTCAATTTTGAAGAAAATATAATATAAGAATGAAAAACTCCATTTTGAGCAACTAGAGTTTTGAAACCATATCTCAGAGTCATAACCAACTTGCATTGGGGGGCTTGATAAAAGAATGGTACAACTCGATAGACTTAGAGCAGTGAAGGGTGTGCATTCCTTGGGTTAACAGGTTGAGAGGAATGAGAGATTATGGTTGGAACTGTTGCTGGAGTATAAGCATAATTTTATTTTCTAAGTATACACACATGGTGTTGTGCACAGAGGATAATGCACATTTGTAGGGAAGGGTGAATGTGACATCCCCGCTATAATCCTCAATTTAATTAATGCTTAATGTAGATATAATGTGTGGCTATGGCCAATTGATGTATATGCAAATTGTATTTCTGAATTTTAATAAATAAAATGTGATTCTAACTATTAGGGGATATGAACAGAGATGGTTTTTGATTAATCCATAAGAGAGGGGAGTGTCTAGGAGTATCTAAGAGGGGTCCAAGGGGGAATTACCTATGTCTATTAATTCAACCCACTTTCTAAAATTTCTATTGGTATATGAACCTTCTAATTTCCCGATTGAGTGTTCCCAAAGACAATAATTGAATACATGTAAGAGGGTGGATGTGAGGAGTCAAATCCCATATTTATTGGGAGCATGGGGGCTGAGTACAATCAACTTGGGGAAGAGAGAAAATTTGTATGGGCAGTTACAACAATTTTATACAGTCATGTTTTTAAATAAACAACAAGCAAATAATAAGGAAGAAGATAATTGGAGCTAGATTGACCATAGAGGGATAATTCCAGAGCGTATTTGGAGTAGAAGAATAAAGAGATAGGTTTTCATGCTTGAAGAGTGAACTCTTATGTGAGTTGCACCGTAACAACAAGTGATTGTTGTTGCTTTCCTAGAAGTTTTCCTAGTAGTGAGTTCCCTTGAGTTTTCTAGTAATGAAATTCCTGGTTACTTGTGCCAGAGAGATCTTCATAAACGAATGGGATGCCCGATGGATTGACAGTAGTGAAGGGGCGCATTCCTTGGGTTGGGTAGGTTGAAAGGAAGAGAGCCAGTAGAAAATCAGGATATTTGTAGGAGAATGCTAGTGGGTCATGGGATTTTCTGAGTTGTGAGTGGACAATGAGAGTCCACCCTCTTTTGTGGATTTCTAGCCCCAACCTGGGGGTGAATTGTTGTTAATATTTCAAACCACAAGTCTATGGTTGGGTGGAATTTCCTTCCCAAGCAAATGGTTGCACAACTATTATAAAAGATAAGTGTTTTATCTTGTTTTTGTGTTGCATTATGAGTTTAATTGTTGTGCATTCACTCTATATTTGAGTATGATTTATATGTTGTTATGTTGATTTATTTAAGCTACACTCATGTCGATTTTAACATGTTGTAGATGCAATTAATTAATGGTATTAGAAAATACTTAAATCTGTGTGTAATTTCGTAGCTGGTAAGCTACATGAATTTAGTTAGTAGAAAAAAAATATTTTATGTGTAATTCTGCACGTAATGGACCTCAACTAGGCTACAGAATGTTACACTACATCCATTTCAAATACCTGAAAGTTGCATGTTGTGCATACCTCAAGATGTGCACATAAGACTGTGATAAGGTATTTAATTTGGCCAATGGTTGTTTGAACATTTGTATTAAAAGTGAGCATGTTGTTGACATCATCTTTACAAGAAAGACTAAGTTGTTCCACAATGATTATAAACATGAGATTTGGGTGTGATCCACCATCAATTAAGGATGAATGATAAATCTTACCCATTATATTCATTGAAACATAAAAGGAGATTATTTTAGTTTAGGTCTAATGTTGGTCACATGGTACCTCTTCTTCTTGCATTTTTTCTTCTAATAGTGTGGTATAAGTAGAAAGAGTCCCCATTGCAATATTTTTTTGTAGTATGAAAAATTTAGGTAGTAAGCACTTTATTCAAGTTTTGTCGATATTCAGGGGCACAAAGGTCTTCCATTGAGAAAGGGAACATATCCCTCTAAAAGGATCTTCAATTGGTCTAAGGATGAGGGAATCAAGGATGCAGGAGGCAATGATGGAGGAGATAGCAAAGGAGGAGGAGGGGTTGAAAATGGATGAGATGCAAGAGTCTAATGCTTGAGAGGGGATTGCAGGAAGGTATGAACCATCACCTAGATCTATGCTTAGAGCATAAAATTGATTATTCACAGGTATGAATATAAGTTTTAGAGTGTCTATCTTCTTTGAAGGTGGATGTGGATTTATTAAGGTTGTTTTTAACATGGGGGTTAAGTCTCTTTAGAGGAATCTCCATTTACTATACCCTTGTAGTTCATCATATGATATTTAGAAAAATTCGTGTACCTATGATAGTTGTTGCATTTGAAACTGAGTTACTCATAGTGAAGAGACTAAAGCCAAGTCCATCTATCCATATTTAACCTTATTTATTTTAGTATTCCTCTCTCAAGATTTACCTCCACAAAAATGTGAGCACATCCATTCAAACTCATCTTTTTCTTAGACTCGTGGATGGAATACACTAGAGACTTTCCAATATTTGCTAAGGATTGGTCATGCTAGGAAATTAGAGGAAGGCAGGGAAGACACACGCATACCCTAACTATTATTGGGATATCAACTTCCGAATCAAAATCCAAGGACCAATGATTTAGATACATCTCCCTTGGCCCCATGAAATAGGATCCACTACAGAAAATTAGTTCCTAATCCAACTTGAGATAAAACTAAAAAGCATGATACCCTCTTCCATAGAAATTGATATATATCATGTCTTTCATTAAATGGCCCAACGATTTTGAACCGAAGTTTCCATGGATTTAAGAGAGGGCCATAATCTAGTAAACTTGCCTACCCAGACCTTCTTAGTGAATGCAATGGTCTTTCAATGAGAGAGGGAATAGATAAAATTTCCAATGGGTACCCCAATCTTTTTACAAATTTAGAGGAGAAAAAATTGGATGGATTTTTGCTTTTCTTAACTAATGTAATAATTCCCTAAAACATTGAGACATGTTCTTAGAGGAGATGGAGGGGAATCTTATGGATTTTTCCCGCCAACTACCACCATGGGAATCCAACTCAAAACCCTAGTCATGGGTTCATTCCACCATGGGATTCTAGCTCAAAAACCTAGTCATGGGTTCATTCCTCTCTCGAAATTTGTCCACTATATTATCTCCTTAAATACCATTTCCTATCCTCACAAGTGAATAACGATTTTCTCACTTATGGGATAATTCCTCAAGTTGTCTAAAGAATTATTCAAATATCATTCTAAAATATTGTACACTCCATACTTGTCTACTATTGTTAAATTTATGGTTCAATTTGGTTTTTGAAGATTTCATGATCCAACCTCGTGAAACAAGAAATCTTAAAATTTTCTTCAAATTGGAAGGAAATTTAAAAATAGGTTCAATTTGGTTTTTGAAGATTTCATAATCCAACCTCGTGAAACAAGAAATCTTAAAATTTTCTTCAAATTGGAGGGAAATTTAAAAATATATGGTAAAGAGAATTTTGTTATGGTGATACCCTTGAAATATAGAGAATTGTGTTATGGTGATACCCTTGAAATATAGGGTCAATCTAAATTAGCATGCACGACATATTTGAAAGACAATTTTCTTGTAATATAGAATTTTTAAGTAAGGAAGCATAGAAGAGAATTTTTAAAAGTACATATAAAGTTTAGGTAGCTTGTTCCCTCACCAATTCTACTTGTTGCAATAATTTTGAATTTTGATGAGTATAAAATTACTCTAAATTAGTTTTATATACTCTCTAATATTGTGAATATATAATTTTTTTTATGAAGTTGCAGTTTTAAATTCCGTTCTAAAAAGGACAAAGTGACTATTTTTCAGTCATGAGTTCTTTTAAAACGTCTTTTCAATTTTGAATTGATCATTTTAAAATATTTTTTTATCATTAATTTTTTTTAGTTGATTTATTAATGATTATATGTAAAAGCGATGATTTTTCAAAGTTGTGAATGCTTAAAAAAAAATGTCAAAGTTAAAAGAAATATATTTTTTAATATAATAAATTTTATAAATTTGTTATAAGATATTTTATTATTATATATCTTAAAAAAAATTTGTGTCTTGAAAAAAAAAAAAAAAAAAAAAAAAAAAAAAAAAAAAAAAAAAAAA
>CBVK0103202730.1:0-14408 GCA_900067695.1 Picea abies | reverse complement strand
ATGTTATTTCCAATACACTTTGGCATATTAATATCACAAGATGGAAAAAATGATTATGGACCTGGCGCATCCCACTCAAGGTTAAATTTTTCACCTTACTGTTGTCCGAATACAAGTTAAACAACTGGGACACTCTGCAAAAAAAAGGTTGAGCTGGCCCAAGATTCTACCACCTCTGTCGTATAAACTTGGAAACAATAGACCACCTCTTTATAGATTTCTTTTTTACAAGACGGGTTTGGAAAAAAACTACTTTGATGCTTAATCTCTCATCATCCTGAGATGGAATTTCACTTTCGGACTGTTTCAAAACCTAAGCGCAAAAAGAGCACAAGCATATGCATATTTCTTCTATTATTTGTTGGACAATCTAGCTTGAAAGGAACAATACCATATTTGAGAATGGGATCTCGTCTACAACAACAACAGCCTATAAAGCACTTGGAATATACAATGCCTGGAATGATATACTTGCTACAAAGAATATATTTCAATGCTTATTAATGGCATCAGATCTTGATGACATCCCAACAGCTTGGTTTGATGGAGCTGCACTCACCAATGGATCTCTGAGTGGAGCTGGAGGGTTAATAAAAATCACACACAACACCTACTACAAATGGACTTTCAACTGTGGCCTAGGCACCAACACCAGGGAAGAACTTTTAGGTGTTTGGGCCACACTATACTTAGCTTCTAGACTCTGCATAGAAAACCTTTAGGTGGGCCACACTATACTTAGCTTCTAGACTCTGCATAGAAAACCTTTAGGTTCTTGGAGATTCCAACATTGTCATCGAGTGGTTATGCGGCAGGGGAAAACTCCAAGCAATCTCTCTCTTGGCTTGGAAGGACGGAATAAGGCATCTACAACCATACTTCAAAAAAATCAACTACAGCCACATATTTAGAGAACACAACAAATCTGTTGATTTACTCTCTAAGCTTGCGCTCCAGGAAAAAATGGGGATCATCACTTATCATCACTGGAAAGATGGCCATGAGGACCCACCTCTCTTTCTGTCTCTGTGATAAGATCAACTATGCAGGCATTCTAGTTATAAAAGCAGGAATCCATTTTGATCATAGCTCACATCATCCATCTGATTCTTACTCTTGGAAGCCCACACTGCATCTACTTCAGTCTTTTTCCTCTACTGAAAAACACATATCTAATTCATGCATTTATAAATTTCTCATTTTGATTGATTGATTTCCACAAAAGGAGAAAGTTATTATCTAAATATTTGTAGTTGAGACTGTAACTTCATGTTTTAGAATACAAATTATATATAATGAGAAATTTTTAAGTTGAAAAAAAAGGAATCCATTTTGATCATAACTCACATCATCCATCTGATTCTTACTCTTGGCAGCCCACACTACATCTACTTCAGTCTTTTTCCTCTACTGAAAAACACATATCTAATTCATGCATTTATAAATTTCTCATTTTGATTGATTAATTTTCACAAAAGGAGAAAGGTATTATCTAATTATTTGTAATTGAGACTGTAACTTCGTGTTTTAGAATACAAATTATATATAATGAGAAATTTTCAAGTTGAAAAAAATTTGTTCCTGTGTATATGGAGAAGAAAATGTTAATGGAGAAAATGTTGATGACTTGTTAACTTTATTAGTAATTACCTTATAAGGTGTAATAAGTTGATCATTTTCTAGTGATTAAAATATAAGTGGTAACAAGATGTAATAAGTTGTTCATTTTCTTATTGATTAAAATAGAAGTGGTAACAAGTTGCTATGATTTGTTATAGTATTAAAATATGAGATTTTTAGGGTGTTACAATATTAAAATATGAGATTTTTAGGGTGTTTAAAGGTTTTACTTGGCCAGTTTTGCACATGTCATTGTCATAAAGATGAATTTTCTATTTCTTTGGTCTAATATAGGGAAAGGTTTTGGTTAAAAAAAATTGTAGTTTATTAGTGTTGAAAGTATGGTTTGGGTTTAAAAAAATACATGTAATTTATTATTTTTGAAAGTATAGGATAGTTTTTGGAGTATAAGGATTTGTAACTAATTGGATGTAAAGTATAGAAATGCTAATAATATAATTAAAATTTTATATTTTATATTATAAGTATGTGAGATAGTTACATAATTACATGTATTAAGAATTTTTGGGGTTATAAGGAATTTATTAATAGGATGTAAAGTATAGAAATGCTAACCATCTAATTAAAATTTGATATTTTAAATTATATTGTATATTTTAAATTAAAGTGTTGGATATGGTATAGATGGTTAGATGTATTTGGAGTTTATAGAGAGAGAGAGAGAATTATTACAATTTTATTGTTATATTAGTGTTGTTTTTATTGGTTGGTTATGTTATGTTTTTTTAATGGTTGGTTAGATCACTTAATTGTAGTTGTATCATTTGTTTTTCTATATATATTAATAAAACTTAGTATAAGAGATGATTTCATCTTGTGCGTGCATTTGTTATATTGTAAAAGATAGTTGTCCCCTAGAAAAGGCTTCTCATTCATTTGTGTCTCTCATTCTCAATATTTGGAGTTAATTTTATTTTTATTTTTATGCTATTTTGGTGTTTGGTCTGTAACATATAGTATTAGAGTATATGATCCTTGGTTTGGCTATTTCAAATGAGTCATTCTACCATTTCCATTATAGAGAGGAGATATTGAAGTACATTGGGTCAAAATTTCAAGATCTGGTTTGCTATAATTTTGGAAACACAAGTTGTGAAAAATAAAGTTTTTGACTAGTCTTGAAACTAATCTTATAGGTGTTCTTGGTAAAACAATCATACTTGAAGCTAGAAAAGTCCAAATTGAGTGCCACTAGTTCCATTGGAAAGAAGACAGGTCACATTATAATTTGATCCAAATTTCATAGTCATACCTAGAAAATTTGAGATGTAGTAGACCATATAAGTTTTCTCTCCTGAAAAGACCAAAATCAACAAGTTTTGGGAAAGTTATCATAACGTTTTCTTGGCACATCAAAATTTAGTCAAACCTATGGAATTGAAAAGAATGCATATAAAAATACCATGTAGCAAAATTTTAGAGAATGTGCAAAAATTTCATAGCTATCTCAAATGCAAGGCCAACCTGCAAAACAGTCTCCAAATCAAGGTTTTAGAAAAGGTATTTTAAATCGAAACTTGCATAATTTTTTATTGGAAGATCTATTTGAGGTGATTCAAAAGGTGTGGTAAAGAAAAAATAGAGGATAAATCTAAGTAAATATTATTTTTGGCTCACGTGGCAAGAGGTGGTGTAAACAATTATACACCTGCAAAACCTCCAAAGAGCTCATCCATGACTCCTAAAGAATGTGAAAAATTTGGGAACTAGGTATCCCAATTGAGGAACTAATTTAATGACATGGGTGATAATGTGTTAAAAAAGGTTGATTTAGAATGTTCGCAAGAAACCCTTAATATGGAAATTGAAGATAAAATGGAAAAGTTTATGGATCAAAAGATGGAAAAGTGGATGGATCAAAAGATGGAAGTTGAAGATAAAATGGAAAATTGATGGATCAAAAGATGGGACAATTACAAAATTCCATGGAAGCCATGCTCTTACATACCCTAGATGCGAGGTTCCCTAAAAGTGATATTGTGACCCAAGGAAATCATGAAAATAAGGAGAACAAAATTGTTGAACCCCAGTCACATATGGGGAAGATATTAACACATTTGGAGAACATGAATATTGAGACCCAAAATCATTATCATTCATCACTCCAAGATCTGTATTATCGAGGGTTCAACTTGGGACCAAAGAACTACTTAATTCCCAAGATCAATACATGAGAAAGTTTGATGGTAAAGATCCTATAACGTGGATATTCCAAATGGATCAATTCTTTCATCTACACCAAGTGCGAACTTTACAAAAGTTAATTCTTACAGCCTTGTATTTAGAGCCTGACAATTTGTCTAGTACCAATGGCTTTGTGAATGGGAAAGGATCCTACTTTCACTTGTTCCATTTTTACACAGGAATTAATAGCATATTATGGGGATATTAAGAGAAACACATTCTTTAATCAATTGATAAATGTTTGACAAAGAGGTCTAATTATAGACAACATTTAGCAATTTCAAAAGTTGAGTCTCAAAGTAGAAAACATTCCAAAGAATAATTTGTTAGATCTCCTTATGGGCACTTTGAAGGAGAGCATTCAACATGAGGTGTGTATCTTGGAACCTAAATCCTTGGAGCATTCTTTTAGTGTGGCAAGGAAAATTGAAAGTAAAAATATGGCTACTAGAAGGGTGGCCACTAACAACTATAGAGAGCACCATGTTCCCTCTCCTAACCTCACTCAACCCACAATGTTGACACCTCAACAAATGGATGAAAGAAGATAAAAGGGACTATGTTTCATTTGTGATAAAAAGTATAGTAAGGGGAATAAGTGTAGTGAGAAAATATTATTCTACACAGATTGTGAAGAGGAAGAAGATCATAATCTTAAACTATTCTAGACCCTACAACACTAAAAGTTCTATCATCACCAACAAATAATTGGTTGGTATTAAATTCATTAAGAGAAAAAATATGGTTTTATTCGTAGCCATATGATAAGATTATCTAGAATCAATAAGGAACTCATTAGAAGAAGTAGTAGATGTTGCATTGAAAGAAAAACTAGAGGGAAAACGTGTGTGTCCATGAGAAGAAGAGTTAAAAGAAGAAAGATATAGAGTGATGTTGTTCCTCTTCATTGCTACTTCCAAGGCTTCCATATTCTTAAAACATTTAGACTCTATATGACCATCTCACTCACAAAAATTGCAATGTCTCTTACTCTTATTTTCTTTTAACTTAGTTTCATTATCATCGTTTGGAGTAAGAGTTGGCTGAGAGGGTTCAAGGTCTGTTGAACCTTGTAACTTCTTCCTCCTTTTTATTATTCTACACTTGTATTTTCCCTATTTTCCCTAAGTATGTCTCCCTTTCATTATTTTTCATTTCCATATCTTACCCCATGAATTACAACCTTTCCATACTTAGCTTATTTTTCATTTGTGGGTTGGCAAACTCACAAACTCACAACATGTCACTTTTCTCTCTTGGCCTCTTCCCAACACTTATTCTATTTTTCATTTCACAAACTCGCAGACTCATATTTTTCATTTCTTTATATATCTCGTTCTCACAAGTTCATCTGATAAGCATCCATACTTAGCCATTCTTTCTATCATGGTGTCCTTGCGGACTCACATTCTCATTTGAAATTTTCCACTCCGCCACCCCATCGTGACGTGTCCTGCCTCTTCACATTTGTCAAGTCAAATTAAATGCTAATTCTACGAACTCAACTACTAAATTAAATTATGAAAAGGTCGTTATTAATGATGTTTCTATCGAGCTAAATCTCATTTATTTCAGGTTATTGTTATCAATCAAATATCTAATGTAAAATATTATTTTAATGTTTTGATCGACGTTATAGAGAAGTTTGTCAACTTGTTGAAGATGGCCAAAAGAAGACATCATTTTTGCGGGGATACCTTAAATCTAATCGCCAGAGAGGATCCCACTTATCATTGGTCGAGGGAATATTGGTATTATTCAATGCTTCCAAACAGAAATAATAACAAAGTATGGACATCAGGAATAGCTCTCGTTGGTTGTGTCCCTATGGTTTTCGAATGTAAAGATATTTTCACCTGGTGCATTGACAAATTCATGAAGAATAGAAGCATCATTCCTCTACAAAGCGGATCTCTTATTTCAATGATGCCTTCTCATCCAGATTTACATCATTGGCCAACCACCTATTCTAACTGGATCATCTTGGCAGTTTCTCAGTTTGGCAGTTTTTTCCTAGTTTTTGGGTCCTAAACTTTTGGGGCTGTTTTGAGGCCCTAAACAAAGTTTTTAGAGCTTGTCATGATCAAACTACAGATAAATTAAGATTTTGATATCATAATGTGTATTCCTCGGGTAAACCTTTCCAACGGGTTATCGTGTGCCTAAAACGGAGATCGTATGCAAAAGTTACAACCCCAAGAAGTTGATGTACCAACTTACCCCAATGGGGCCCACATGACTTTTGGCGTTTCATCTCCTACTGTTAGGTTTTTGGATGTCTAGGGTTTTGGAATTCATTTTTATTGTAAAAAGGATTTCAAAGCCTCATTGTACTCATCTTATTGTGAATGAGCGTAGCCGCCACATCTCTTCTTAGAGATAAGTTTCCACCATTCTAGCAAGCTTGTTTCAATCTACATTTTACAGTTTCAACATATTCCTTATTTAATAGAAGTCAAGTTTTACTGTATCTCTTTTATTATTCATTGTGTCTCTATGTTAATATTATAAATATGTGTTTCATTTCATTCTGCTCATAAACTCGGATCAGTGGTATCATATCAGTCTTCTCCTTGTGGGTTTTAGTGCATGTCCCCGATGAGTTAAGGGTATAGAGAGTTGGGTCTCGAGCTTGTTTCTCTCGAGGAAAACTCCTCTCACATTCCAAAGAAATATTCCATGGAGGGAAAAAACAAAGGTGATATGACAGGAGATCCTTTCAAAATATTACTTGAGGAATCCCTCGAGCGATAGAGGAACGAGATGATGGACAACTTTGCACAAATCCTTCGACAGTTGTCGATAGGAGACACATCTACCTCAAGTGGAGGAACCACCCATTCAAGGTATAGATCAATTTTTATATTCCTATATTTGAAGGTAAAATAGATGTGAATTTCGTAGATAAATGGTTAAACCTTCTAGAAGGGTATTTTTCTATCCACGACTTTTCCAATAGAGAAAAGATTACATTTGTGCTCCTCAAGGCCATCCCCCATGTCAAAGATTGGTGGGATAATTTTTGTGAGAAAAAGGAAATAGAGAGATCCACATTATTTGCAGTTGCACCTAATTGGGGTTCCTTCAAGATTTCTATTAAGGAACAATGCTACCCTATTGGAACTTATGAAGACTTGTATACAATATGGACCACACTGTGGCAGGAAAGAGACCAAACAGTGCCAAAGTTCAGCAATGTCTTCCATACCTTGCGCACAAATATGGGTATCAAATATTCTGAGTGACATCTGGTGCTAAAGTACCGCGACGGTCTGCATAGATACATCCAGATAGAAATGTATTTTTTGGACATTTTTTCCTTGGGTGCGACCTATTGATATGTTGTCAAAATCAAGCAAAAGCTTAAACAAAAGACGCAGAAGTTTGGGCCTGGTAACTCCTCATAGAAGAAATAGGGAAAGGATGGCCCCAACCCACAGAAGAAAAAGAAAAGAAAATATGGACAACCTCAGGAAAACCAGTCTAATCCAAAAACAAAGAAGGACAATGGAAAGACAAAGAAAGACACCAGGAAGTGGTGTGACTTCCATAAGAGCCTTTGGCATAACATCATTGATTGTCGCTCAAAGTAGTCATTGGTAGTAGAGATGAAAGCCTCTAAATCAAATGTGGGTTTCAAATCAGATTCGAAACCAGAAAAGGGGAGAAGGATTATTTACTCAGAACCCAGTGCCACCATTTCTACCACCAAGATCCACCCTGGTTAACCTAATGAGCTAGAGGAAGGCGAGCGTCTCTTCCATTCACATATGTGGGTGAAGGGTAATCCACTGCACTTCATCGTTGATAGTGGTAGCCAAAATAACCTCATCTCAGCAGAGGTTGTCAAGTGGCTAGCCCTGCCAACAATGCCACACCCATAACCCTACACCATTGGATGGCTCCACTAAGGAATTAAAACCCTTAGTGCTAGTCTGTAGGAGGGATTTCCCACCCACAACAATATTCTTCATTTTACAGTCCATGAAAATGTTGTCTTCGACTGGGAAAAATTATATCTAATGAATTCTATGCACAATTAATCAATTTTAAGAGTGAGAAGAAGTTCTACATGGATTCTTATCTGATATTTTCCATTACATATTGATATATTTTTAAAGGCATGAGAATTGGAAAGAGGGTAAATTCCAAGGTCAGTCCAGTGACCATGTGGTATCAGGCCCTGTGGAGACAAAAGGTTGTTCATTATTTTTATGAAGTTTATAATGATTTTGTGTCTGTATTCAAAAAAATTATCTTTGTAGAAGATACTTCTAGAATTTCATTGGAAGCATCTACTTTTCTTAAAACAAAGGGAGTTATGGAGAAAATGGACGATTACAATATTATCATAATTTTATATTCTCATGAGAAACCTCTTTTTCTTCCTTATTTTGTTCTAGATAAATTATTTATCATAGAGTAGTAAGACAATACACGTTTTGGTTTCATGTTTTCTATGAAAAAAGGAAAAAATAGTTTATTCCTTTTCCTTGGAAAGTGGGTGAAGTTTTGTTGAGAGGAATTGCAAAAATTGATGAGTTCACTTCGTATTTTGACTAGTATAACTTAAAATTTGCAGAAGAAATTAAGGGGTTTGATCCAAATCACCTCTTTTATAATCATATTATATCAATTGGAATCATTTCTACATTGGTTAATACCCTTATATTTTGAGAAGAATAAGGATATAGTCATGGCTCTCCTATTCAGGGTATTAAGAAAAATTATGGTGACATAGAGACTATTGCGAGTACTATATAAAATTACAAGCAAAGAGAAAGATCATCAAGTGAAAGAAATTCCCAATATCCTATTGTTTCTCATAGAAGTGTTTTACCTAAAATAATTCTCAGTCTACAACAATTCAACATAGAAAATGATCAAATAATAATTCAGGTGATGATGGAGAGAAAAAACCTCCTCAAGGAAACGTGGAAAATGCTCATAAATTGAAAGTTAAAAGGAAAAGAACCAATTCTCAACAAGGGGGTGAAGAACAAAACATATCTGAAGATAATATTTCTCTTGAAGACATGGATTTGGATGTTGATATTGAAAATATCTGATTTCCAGATGAAGAAGAGAAAATATAGGAGAATATACAGTCTGTTGTTGAACTTGCTATCTATGATGAAATATTTTCTGATGAAGAAACTTTTTCCATACAAAATGCATTGTTTGATAAATCCTCCAAGGAGTTAATTTTTGAAAGAATTTTGAAAACTAAAAATTCTTGGTCTACCATTGATCTCAGAGATATGTGTCCATCAAAATTATCTTCCATGGACAAGGTTACAGGAGATGCACTGGATGTTTCCATAATTGATATGGAAGATAAATATTTTAGGCTTAAAGAAACAATCAAATAATTGGAAGAAACTTTGGTACCTACACCCATACTAGAATGATCCAAGTGGATCTCAATGGCCACCCACATATTCCAACTGGCTCATCTTGGTAGTTTTTCATTTAGGCATTGTTTTACTAGTTTTCAAGTCCTGAACTTTCGGGGCCGTTTTGAGGCCCTAAACAGATTTTTTAGGGATATCCACATTAAAATTGTGGATGGAGTTATAATTTGACATCATAATGTGTAGTCCTTGGATATACCTTTCTAATGGGCTATCGTGCGCCTAAAACGGATATTGTATGCAAAAGTTATGACCCTGAGAAGTCGTTGTACCAACTTACCCCAACAGGGCCCACATGACTCTTAGCGCTTCATCTCCTAGGGTTAGGTTTTTGGATGTCTAGGGTTTTGGAATTCATTTTTATTGTAAAAATTATTTCATAGCCTCATGATACTCATCTTCTTGTGAATGAGCACAACCATCACATTCTTTTTCATAGATAATCCGCCACCATTCTAACAAGCTTGTTTCAGTCTGCATTTTACAGTTTTAACATATTTATTTATTAATAGAAGGAAAGTTTTATTGTATCTTTTTTATTTTTCATTGAATATATATTTTAATAATATAGATCTGTATTCATTTTTTTCTTCTCATAAAATCTGAATTAATGGTATCAGAGTGGTTTGCTCCTTGTCGTTCTTAATGCATGTCCTCGACGAGGTCATGGTACAAAGAGTTGGGTCTCGAGATTTTTTCTCTTGAGGAAAAGGGATATTTCATGCCCAAGTGACCTTCCATGGTGGGAGAAAATAAATCCGACGAGACATGATATCCTTTCAAATTTTTTCTCGAGGAAGCCCTCGTGCAAAAGAGGAACGAGATGATGGATAGTTTTCCGCAAATCCTTCAACGATTAACAACAGGCGACGAATATTCCTTGAGCGGAGGCGCTGCCCCCTTCAAGGTACAAATCAAATTTTATATTCCTATATTTGAAGGTTAGATAGACGCAGATGTTGTAGACAAATGGTTGAATCTACATAAGGGAATTTTTCTGTCCATAACTTTTCGAATAGAGAAAATATTACTTTTGTGCTCCTCAAAGTAATCCCCCATGTCAAATATTGGTGGGAGAATTTTTGTGAGCAAAAGGAAACAGAGGAACCCTCATTATTTACAGTCGCACTCAACTAGGATTCCTTTAGGGATTCTATTAAGGAACAATACTACCCTGTTGGAAGTTATGACGACCTGTATACAAAATGGACCACACTGCGGTAGGAAAGGGACCAAGTAGTGCAAGAGTTCACAAATATATTCCATATGTTGCGCACCAAGGTGGGTATCAAATATTATCAGAAACATCTAGTGCTCAAGTACCACGGTGGTCTGCATAGATACATCTAGGAAGAAATGAATTTTCTAGACATCTAGTCCTTGGGCGTGGGCTATTGACATATCGACAAAATTGAGCATAAGCTTAAATAAAAAACATAGAAATTTCGGTCTGGGAACCCCTCATGATAGAAGAAGGGAAAGGGAAGCCCCAACCTGTAGAACAAAGGGTAGAGAAAAGATGGATAGCCTCAGGGTAACTATTCTAATCCGCAAACAAAGAAGGATAATGGAAAGACGAATAAAGATATTAGGAAGTGGTGTGAATTCCATAAGAGCCCCTGGCATAACATTGATGATTGATACTCAAATAATTCATTGGTGGCCAATATGAAATCCTATGAATCATATGTGGGTTCTAACTCTGAGTTAGAATCATAAAAGGGGATATAAATCATTGACGCAGAACCCAGTGCCACCATTGTTTCCACCAAGATCTAGCCCAGTGAACCCGATGAGCCAAAGGAAGGTGAGTGCCTCTTTCATTCACAGATGTGGGTGAAAGGCACCCCACTGCACTTCATCCTTGATATATATAGAAAAAATAACCTCATCTCAGCGGAGGTCATCAAGTGGTTGGCCCTGCTGACAATGTTGAAGCCACAACCCTACACCATCGGATGGCTCCGCCAAGGAAGCGATCTTTGTGTTAGACAATAGTGTCATTTTTCCTACGAAATCAATCCCTTTAAAGATGAGGTATGGTGTGATGTTTCTCCCCTTTAAGTTTGTGGTGTTATTTTGGGCCAACCTTATTTATGGAAATTTCATGTTGTATATGAGTCTAGGCCTCATAGTGCTATTATTACTTTGGACAAGAAGTTGTACAGGATACACAAGGTAGTCCCACCTAGTTCCATTTCCTTGATCTTTGCCAAGAAATTCAGGAAGGTCATCTCTCAGAACGGGAAGTTTTTCTTCTTCATGATTCGCTCTCAGAGTGAGCGGAATATTGCAGCCACATCCATGGACTTCTCGACTGATCTCTCCATGCAACAAAATCAAGTGGATAAGGTCATGGAAGAATACAAAGACATCTTTTCCTCACCCACCGGGGTACCTCTATACTGTCAGGTCAAGCATTCAATCGATCTGACCCCTGACACGCCACTACCCAATGGGCTAGTCTATCATCGCTCATTGTTATAAAATGAGGAGATCGAGCATCATCTCCAAGAAATTCTCCAAAAGGGGCACATCTAACCCATCTCATCACCATGTGGAAGCCTAATCGTGCTTGTGCAGAAGAAAGACAAGACCTTGCGACTCTGCATTGATTATCAGGCCCTAAATAAAATCATAGTCAGGAACCGGTACCTGATTCCCCAAATCAAAAATCTCCTTGACCAGATTAAAGGGGAAAAATACTTCAGTAATATTGATCTAAAGTCTGGATACCATTGGGGCCCAATAGAGTAGACATATGTATGGAAAACTGCCTTCAACTCCAAAGAATCTCTTTTCTAATGGTTGGTCATGCCCTTTGGTTTGAAAAATTCCCCAGCTACTTTCATGAGGATGATGGATTATATATTGTGGAATTTCACCAATTCTTTTGTGGTGTTGTATCTGGATGACATCCTCATCTACAGCAAGACTTGGGTGGAACACTTGCATCATATTCAGCAGGTTCTGCACACTCTACAACAGCACAAGCTATACGCAAATTTGGAAAAATGCACCTTCAGCATGGACAGGGTCCAATACCTAGGATACATTGTTCAACAACATGGGGTGCATGTTGATCCCTCCAAGATCCAGGTCATTTGTGACTAGCCATCCCCAACCACACTCACTAAGATTCAAATCGTTTTAGTCCTTGCTAATTTCTATCACAGGTTCATGTTGGGATTCTCCCATATTGCATGGGCCCTCAATAAAGTAACCAAGGATGGTGGTAAGGAAAATTTCATGTGGGACCTGTCGCAACAACAGGTGTTCGATGATTTGAAGCAGTTCTTGTGTTCATCCCTAGTTCTCTCATTACCCAACCTGCAACAACCCTTTGAGATCAACACAGATGCTTCAGACTATGTTGTGGGCACAGTTATCACTCAGCACAAACACCTTGTGGCCTATCATAATGAGACACTATTAGATGTTGTCTGTAAGTACCCTACTTACAACAAAGAAATGTACTCCATTGTCTGTAAGTACCCTACTTACAACAAAGAAATGTACTCCATTGTGAAATCCTTCTTCCAATGGAGGCATTACATTCTCAGGAAGGACACAGTCATCCACACTGATCATAATCCATTGTAGTTCATGAAGACAGAGGGAAATTGCAGAATGACAACCATCAGAAGTGGTCCACCTACTTACAACAGTTCCATATCAACATCAAGTATAAGATGGGAAGCACCAATTGTTTCATTGATTGCCTCATCCACCCTCCAGTTGCAATACTCACCATGGTGCTAAACTCTTGTGGCCACAAGACCTCAGGGTGGTTCCAACTCTATGAGAGAGATCATGACTTCTCTGACACCTACCGGATGTTGGGCACAAACACAATTGTCACTAATTTCCATCTTCAGGATGGGATATTGTGCCATCTGGGCCATATCTACATCCCATCAAGCAAGAAAATGAAGATGATTTGGGAATCCCACTACAATTGGGTGGCAGGATACTTCAGCGTCGAAATGACAGTGGTAGTGTTGCAACAACATTTATATTGGCTGAAACTTTGACAGGATGTGAGCAAGTATATCAGGCCTTACACTCCCTGTGTCATTTCCAAACAAACCATTAAGAAACAAGGCATGTACACCCCTCTACCTACTCATGAAATGCCCTAGGAATACATCTTGATGGAATACATTTTAGACCTTCTGTCAACCAAGCAGGGAAATGAATGTGTTTTCATGGTGGTTGATTGTTTTTCTAAAATGGGGATTGTGGTTGCCTGCAAGAAGAGAATCTCAGCAGAGGCCACTGCCAAGATCTTATTCGAATGAGTATGGGTACATTTTGGGATACCAAAATCCATCATCTCATATCTGAAAAGTTGGTTCCTCATCACATTCTGGTCGAGTCTCTGGTCATTTTTGAACACCATACTCACCAAATCCACTACCTTCCACCCCCAGACAAATGGTCAAACCGAGGTCATCAACCAAATGATTGTGCATATCCTACGCATGTAAAATTATAAGCATCCCTGCACATGGGATGAGCGTCTTCCCTATGTTCATCACAGCTACAACAAATCACTACATAGCTCAACTGGTCACAGGCCCTTTTAGGTGGGGTTGGGATTTCAACCATTGGGTCCCATGGATGTTGCACTACCCCTTGCAGACACCCAGAAAGACTCATCCCATGCTCAAAATGAAGTCAACAAACCTACCAAGTTCATTGACATATCATCACATCTGCCAATAGGTTTAAGATATTTTATAGAAGTCCAATTCCAAGTACAAGCAGCGCCATGATCAACATTAGGTGCCACACAAGTTTCAAGTGGGAGATAAAGTTTGGTTGCACTTGCAGAAGGAACGCCTTATGGGGCCCCATTGAAAGATTTTTCCACTCTATTATGGACCTTACACCATCACCAAGGTTATGGGTGATAATTCTTTTGAGCTCAACATTCCCCCCTTCCTTGGATTGCATCCAGTATTTAATGTGGACCTCCTTTGGCCCTATTTTCCACCATTATTGTACACCTCAAAGATAGTAAAACAGTTGACACCAACACAACTCAACCCTGACTGCATGGAACAAGCATCCATTGATCATATCGTGGACATAGTTCAAGGGAACTCGCCAGCAGAGGATCCATCTTTATTGAGTTGTCAAAGTAGGGCAGCTCCTGCACCAAGG
>CBVK0103202726.1:0-11463 GCA_900067695.1 Picea abies | reverse complement strand
AAATGGTGTCTTTATGTGTGATGTGTTCATTTTATATGATTTATAATGAATGAATGGTTAGATCAATGCATTTGTTAGTATTTATTTACAGTGTGCACTAAAATGAGTGTGCAAAATAGATTATATTGAATGAATAAAATGGTAGATCTGTTGAATGTTATGGTAGAATGCATGTTAAAATACAAGAGAAGTAAAAAGAACATCTCCAACCCCTTCCATGACTGCAAACATCTACATCTTGCAGTCACCCATAAGTCATCTTAGGTGAGACTTTGTTGTGAACTATGTGTGTTGTGTAGCCTTCTGGTTTACCAGAAGGGTAGATGGTGAAAAGGGTTTTTTTGGAGAACTAAGGTAGAACCCAGATCAACCCATACATCCAACAGATGGTTTTGTTTCTGGCTAGAACTCAAAAGAATAGTAGGGAAGGGTTTTGATGAAGAATATGTAGTGGTAAAAATGGATTTTCGTGCCATGTAATCCTACAAAGAAAGAGATTGAAAGATGGTTGGAGACAAAGCGCCATGTAATCCTACAAAGAAAGAGATTGAAAGATGGTTGGAGACAAAGCATCTAGAGTTTGCGCAGAAAAATAATAAGGGTTTCAGGTATACACCGTGCCAATATCTATAGAGGTATGTGTTTACTGATTTGCATGAAGTATATTTATGTTACTTTCCATAGTTATTACAAGAGTGGTTATTAAGGTTGAAGGATACATATCTGACTAATCATATTAGGCCAGTAGAGTGGGCTACTGAGAACATTTCACGACTGGAAAGGGTTAATAATAAATTCACATGTGTAGTGGATTTTTGGTTAGATAGAATTAATGCAGGGTTTATCACTGATTTTGCAGTAGATACAGTGAAGTCATATATTGTTGTAGAGAAGGATTTCTTGAAGGGACCCAAAGAAAGGTACATTAGGTCTCTTTACATATCGATCAAGATCTTATTACATGATAAAGTTGTGATGACCATGGAATCAAATAGTTGTCTCACTCTGCGTGCATGGGGGAGCTGGGGGAAGCACTAAGGAAGATCTAAGATATGGAGAAGGCTATGGAGAGTAGCTAGAAGAAGGAATCAATGGACCCCATCATGACAGATGATGAAAATACTAGGTAAATCATAAGGTAAGTAGGTGTGATGTGCAGCGGGCAACCCTACCAGTATAAGATGAATAGAAATAAGAGGGTAGTAGCTGAGCAAGAGGGCATGGAAAGAGATGAGGAAGAGGTAGAGGATCTACATGCCATGGGATAGATTGAGGATATCTTTTGCACCACATATGAGAGGAAAATCAGAGCTCATGGGTCCACCGCAGAAGAAGGCTCTCCATTCCAGATATGAATTAGTGTGTAACTCACAACCCCATGTGCAACGAAGACATCTGAAGAAGAAAAACTAGTTAACCAGCAAGTGATTAGTGGTAGAAGAATTTTTGCAGGATGTGGATCCAGCGGAAACTCAAGCAAAAGTGCAAGTTCAACAAGTAGCATTCAAGTATCTACACCACGCGGAGGTGGTAGTATAATAAACTTCACAATGGAATGACAATATCCAACTATTAGGTTACCAAAGTTGCTAGGGGATAGGTCATATGACCTAGAAAAGCATTTGTTTATCTGTGAGAAGATATGGGAAGAAAAGCAGATTACAAATGAAGATTCAAAGGTTGTGCGGTTGAAAATCAAATTCAAATACCATTCATTAGATTGGTACATGGATCTTGCAGCAAATAATCCAATGGGAGCACCTACAACCGTCACAGAAGTGAAAAGGAAATTGCCTCAAAGGAAAAATTCATGAATGAAATGATAGAGATTAAGCAGAAACTAGGAGAATCAGTATGGGAGGTGGACCAGAAGTTCAAGAGACTAAAATGTAAGTTAAAGTACCACACTATTGATATGCATCATAAACATTTGTTTGTTCACTCTTTATTTCCACACTTGAAGTATCCTTTGAGGAAGAAAAAATTTCAAAGTTAGGCTGAGGCTTTGCAAGAAACCTTACAGTTAGTAGAAAACCAGTATAAGCATACACATGTAGTTGTGGAAGAGTTGAGGCAAGATATAAAGAACTTAACATTTCAATTGAATCAAAATAAAGGTAAGGATAAAAGGGAAGATGTCTGGTGTACAATGTGCAGGACAAAGGTGCATCACAAGAATGAGTGTCCATTATTTGCATAGTATATTGGAGTGGGTATGCTAAACCCTTTATATTTAGGAGGACCATGGTGTGATATTTGTAAAACATATGGGCATGATCGCTATCATTTTCCCCTAATGCAGAAGCATTAGATAGTACCGAAGAATACATTTTGTAATTTTTGTAAGTCAGTTGGACACAAAGACAAGCACTACAAATCCTTGGAGATAATGAAGGAGAGAACATCATATTTATATAAGGTGCACACTGAGTTAATGGTAGCACAACCCATGCATTAACCACAGTATACTAATGTGAAATAGTTTACAGCACAACCACAGTGTAATGTGTAGTAGTTTCAAGGGAAACAATAGTATAATCCCACACAACATTGTGCAGCTCCACCTTAGTACAATAATACTCAGTCACAATACAATGAGGGACCTCAGTATAATACAGTGCAGATATAATCAAGGTAACAGAGGAGGCTTCACAGGAGGATTCCATGGAGTTAAAGGCTTTGGAGGAGGTCGAGGACCAGTAGTGTGTCACAACTATCAGAAACCTGGACATTATGCCAGAGATTTCCCAGAAGGACACTATGCCAGAGATTTCCCACAACCACCTATGACATGTATGTATTTTTGTGTAGTATACCATGAAATAGAAGACTGACCAACATTCTTGACAAAGATACAAGACAAGAGGAACCAGAAAAATCAAAATGTGCAATGGATTGCAATGGACAATAGAGAATAGGATGGAAAGAATATTAACATAGTTACTAGAGGTGGATCCAAGACCAGAGAAGATGCAAAAAAGAAGCATTAGTATTAGTACCAGTGGATTAGAAAGAATACAGTTCCTGAACAGAATTTTTATGCGCACAAAGAGAAAGAGATATTCAAAGAAGCTAGACAGGAGATTCTGAAAGAAAATATTGCGTCTACTTCAGGAACAAAGCCAGTAGATGATATACTAGTGTATGAAATGCCTCCATTATTTGATCATACTAGCAAAGAGTGGCCTTTAGACCAAGCAAATAACTTAAGAAAATTTTTGGGGTCTTGTGTAAAGTTGTTGAATGATAAAAATTATTTACAGATATTACAGATTTTTTTAGAAAACAGTATTCCTAGGGAAGAAGGGGTGAAGACCATGAATCAAGTCTGGAAGAAGAGAAGAACATGTAGAGAATTTAGGTTGAATGCAAACATTGGATATTTCAATATGGGGGATATCATACTAGACTTATGTTTAGAAGTCAATGTTTTTCCAAAGAATACCTAGGAAGCTATGGGAGAACCTAAATTGGGGTATTCACCTATTCAATTGAAGTTAGAAAATCAACATAGAGTGGTGCCAATTGTAATATTGAAAGGAATTGCAATAGATATAGAAGGTGTGTGCACCATGGAAGACTTTGAAGTCATTGACATAGTAGATAATACTTTTCCATATCCAACATTGTTGGGTTTGAATTAGGCTTTTGATAACCAGGCTATTATCAATTTGAAGACAAGGAAGATGATATGTGAATCTGGAGATTACAAATTTATTTCACCATTGGATCCATCAGAAGGAGGAAGGTATGTGGAACTTGCGACAAACAATATTCTTATAGAATATGTGAATCCATTATACAAAACTACCGTGCGCGAAGAGGATTATATCAACCCAATTGCATATGGAATGTTGAGTTGGAGGAGTATTAGTTCTTGTGCTTCAAAATCTGACATAGGACTGGATAAATGGCAGTATCAACTACATGAATTATCCACCAGAAGATGTGCCAAAATGACACATGTGTTGAGATGGATTGGTTCAGAAGTAAGAGAGCCTCCTACTTTTTATGGTCTGAATGAATTCGAATAATTTTTTATGAAGTTTGAATTAGAAGTAGTAGAAAATCATAGATTACTAGTATTAGATATTGCTTTAAAAGCTACACCTTCCCATTGTTGGGGTACACATAAGGCGAATATTAATAAAGGGTTTCAATGCAAGAGGTTACTGCACATTATATTTGGCTCAAAGAATGAGAACAGAGCTTTGGAAAAACATGATGGATTTTGGACAACCCAGAGAACATGTAGAGAGATGCATGGTTCAATGAAGATTAGTACCACCATAATAATGGCCACACCATTCTATTCATACACTAGAAGGCGTCCCAAGGAACTGGTATACAGAACAAGAACAGTGCAGAAAAAACGCTAATTGGGAAGAAATACAGTAGAATTTTGTGGTTACATTTTCCTTTGAACATGAGTATAGAAATAGATACAGCATTGAAGGTGGTAAGAGACAAAATATTTAAAGAACCGGAATTTGAAATAGTCCTAGAATATCATAAACAAACTATAAATATAGTTAAACAATTGCTACAATGATATCACGTCGCAGAAGAAGAAGATCCAGTAGAAGATAACCTGCGCAATATCCAGATCCAAAAAGTTGAAGGAGAGAGGGAAGTAGAAGGTCCAAAGTTAGATTTATAAGATCATGTTGCACCATTAAATATCAATAAGGTAAAAATTGGAACTACAGAAAACCCAAAGATGGAAAGCATTGGAGATTACTGGGATAATCAAATAGTAGAAAGGATCATGGAATTATTGTGCGAGTACAGTGACTTATTCCCAACAAAATTTTCATAGATGAAGGGATTAGCAGGTGAACTAGGAGAGATGAATATCCCCTTGAAGCCAAATCCAGACCTATAATATAGAGACCTTACATATTGAATCCAATATACAAAGATAAAGTGAAGGAAGAAATTGGCAAAATGTTGGAAGTTGGTTTCATAGAACCTATGGAAGAATCGGAATCAGTCTTATGGTGGTGTAGGAAAAGAAGAAGGGAGGGATCAATATTTGTGTATATTTGAGGAAACTGAATGATGATTTCTTACATGATCCTTTTCCCACCCCATTTACAGATGAAGTTTTGGAGAATATAGGGGGTCAATAATTTTATTCATTTATAGATGTATTTTTAGGATATCATCAGATTAGAATAGCACCGGAAGATAGACATAAGACCACATTTTCTACAGAGTTGAGATAATTTCAATATACAATTATGCCATTTGGGTTGAAGAATGCACCAACCATTGTTTCAAGGGTAGTGGTAGTAGCTTTTAAGGACTTTAATCATAATTTTTTAGAAGTTTACTTGGATGATTGAACATTGTTTAGTTTATTAAAGGACCATGTTGAAGTATTGAGACTAATGTTAGAAAGATGAAGATAGTGTCATATTTCATTAAATATTAAGAAATATATTTTCAGTGCACCTTTTGGCATTTTGTTATGGAAAGTGGTGTGTAAACAGGGCCTGCTGGTTGATCCTGCTAAAATTGTTGTCATAGTTAACTTACCACCACCGAAGTCAGTGCACCAATTGAAGAGTACACTTAGTCATACAGGATATTACAGAAATTTCATAAGAAGATACACACAGATTACTGCGCCAATGGAGAATTTTTTGAAGAAGGACACTAAGTATCAGTGGAATGATGAATGGTGACAGAGTTTGGATATTTTGAAGGACATATAGTTACTGCATCGATTTTAGTGTTTCCAGATTGGGAAAATTAATTTCATGTGCATGTGGATGTATATGCAATAGCATTAGGAGAAGTATTGACCCAACCAAGAGAAGGTGATATAGATCACCCTATTGCATTTGTAAGCATAAAGTTATCAGATTTATAACATAACTATAACACTACATAAAGAGAAGGATTAGCTATGGTTTATGCATTGCAGAAATAAAGACGTTACTTGTTAGGGAAACATTTCAAAATGTTTACAGATCATTCTTCTCTCAGATGCTTAGTTAATAAGCCATTTTGGGGGGGAAGGATATGCAGGTGTATACTTTTATTACAAGAGTTTTATTTTGAAGTTGTGGTGAAGCTTGGAAGATTAAATGCAAGACCGGATCACTTATCCAGAATAACTAATGGAGAAGAAACCAGTAACTTGGAAGACAACTTTCCAAATGCACAATTGTTTTCAATACAGATAGTTGATGAGTATTTTGCTGACATTATTCAGTTTTTGAGTACATGGTTTGCACCTAGAAAATTTACTACTGCGCAGAAGAAAAATTTGGTGGTCAGATTTGCAGACTATCAATTGATTGTGGGTCATTTATACAAGCTTGGAGAAGATAACATTTTGAGAAGATGTGTGATGGGGCATGAAAGGCCTATCATTTTAACATAGGCACATGAAGTCATAGTTGGAGGACACTACGCAGGAAAATCTACCACGTAAAAGATGTTGTGTGTAGGGTTATGGTGGCCAAAAGTTCACAAGGATTCAAAGGAATATTGTCAAAAGTGTGATGTTTTTCAAAGAGTTGGGAATCCATCCAGGAGGGATGAGATACCATTAAGACCTCAGGTCACTTTGCAAGTATTTGATAAGTGGGAAGTAGATTTTGTAGGTCCAATTAATCCACCATCCAGAATATCAAGAGCAAGATATATTATAACAGCGACAGAATACTTAACCAAATGGGATGAGGCAACACCAATGAAGGATTGCAGCATAGAGACTACATCATGTTTTTTATTTGAATAGGTAGTGACAAGGTTTGGGTGTCCAAGAATATTGATGAGTCATCAGGGGACTCACTTTATTAACAGTACAATTAAGGCAATGCTTGAATAATTTTAAATGTATCATCATAATAGAACTCCTTATCATCCTCAAGAAAATGCAACAGTAGAAGAATTTAACAATATTTTGGAGAATTCCTTGACAAATATTTTTAATGTGAACAGAGATGACTGGGATTTAAAGGTACCTGCAGTATTATGGTCTTATAGGACTACATGTAAGAAGAGAATAGGGTAGGCACCCTTTAGATTGGTATATGGACAGGAAGAAGTAATTCCCTTAGATTATTTGATACCAATTCTACGCATTGCAGCTATCATTAAAATGATAGAAAGAGGTGTAGCACAGGAACGATTAGCTCAACTGATGGAATTAGAAGAAGACAGAATCATAGCAGGTTTCCATCAGGAGGTACAAAAAGCAAAGGATAAAGCATGGCATGACAGACATATCAATAAGAATAATTTTAAGGAAGGATATATAGTTCTCCTCTATGACAGTAAATATTTGTAGCACTCAGGGAAGCTTAGAATGCATTGGCTAGGGCCATACCAGATAAAGTCTATCACAGGTGGAGGTGTTGTACAGTTGTAGGACTTAGCGGGAAAGGAAGTTCAAGGACTGGTGAATGATAGTCGACTGAAACTATATAGGAAAAGTCGAACCACTAACCCTCATTAGTTGCAGCGCAGCAAGAATACTTGTACATATTGTAAATAGTAGGACTTAAAAGAAGAAAAAGGAAGATAAAAATAGAAAAATGAAGAAAAATCCAAAAAGAAGAAATTAGAGGAATAAGTTGTAGACAGATAGTTCAGAATGAAAGCACACATTAGATAGAAAATTGGTGTGACATAACTCATAAGACTGCGCGCAGGAAAATTAAACATTGCGTGATAGGATGGAGAATGACCAGAAAAGTGAAAAACCGGTGAACGAAGAAGAAAGGATGCATCAAAGCATTAATAACAAAGTCTATAAAACAGGAAAAGTCGGGAAAACACAAAACACTTGTGATTTTTGAGTGACCGAGCAACCAAGAAAATAGGGTTTAAGTCATAATTTTTTAAGGACCCAACCAAGATTTGTAGCCAAGTTTTCCCGAGCTTAGAAAATGGTGTCGCTAAAGTTTGGGCAACCAAGATAGTTCACGCAAAGGACCCGTAGCACTAACAGACCACTGGAAGAAATGACCGGAGTGTTTGATGTGGATGATATTCCCACTACAAAGAATGAATCTATTATCCCGACATGGATTGTAGAAGAAAACCCACAAGAAAAAGCAACGGAAGTCATCCAAGCAACATAAGGTCAAAACCCTAGGATGGAAGCAAACCCTAGAACATAAACCCTAGGAACGATGCATACAGAGGGTGAAGAGGGTGACAATGATAGTGATAAAATAGAGTCAGATACACCTGCAGTAGAGGAAAACCCATAGGTCGAGGATGATCGCGCCATAGATGAGGAAATGTAGGAAGAAGAAACCCTAGATGAAACGACAACATGGTCATTGAAGAAGAAAGAAGCATTGTGCACACAAATACAAATTGAGTTGTTAGTGCCTCACATTCCAGACTCAATCATCATTGTGTAAGATATGTTAGGATGTGTTCCCAAATTGTGGTATGTCAATCATGATGTGACAGAAGTCTCCAAGCTCCCAGTGCTTGCGTAGGAGGTTTATATGGAGAACAGGGGGTCAACTTCGAAATGAATCCCAATTATAGAGCCCAAATAGTGGATAGTCGGACTTTACAACTCTATCATAATGAATTTACTGGAAATTCTTCATTTTGGCAAGGGGAGAGATTTCAATGCATGCATCAAACAGATGTTGGTGCATGTACATGGAGGATTTATATGGATGGAAAGACATGTTCTGATAGATGTCATCCTAATTTCCAGGTTGACATTATTACCGATAGATGGGGTAAAGCCAGAGCAATACCTCGATGAAAAATTGAAGGAAAAAGATATTGTAGAAGAAGTAAAGGCAAAATTTGGCATAGATAGAGGCAGTAGGGGGATGATTATTAAAAAATTAATAACCCATATACCATATTTGAGACAAAGTTGATGGCCTGCAAGATACGGAAGAAATGTCACAAAGAAGAGGCACCTGCAAGGGTGGTTGGAGCAACTGTGCAATGTGAAAAATAAAAAGTTATGAGTTGGGTGTCATATCTTCTCAACCTTTTCTTATAAGACTGCATGGATGCATAGGATGTTGGAATGGAGTTCCACTATTCATGGTTGTTAATTTTGATTTCCCTAGATGCATGGAAAAAACCAAAGTACTCATTTTTTTGTGGAAGATAAGGAAGGTGTGGCACAGTAAGATATGAAACCATGTGACACAACACATATTTCAAGCAAAGGAAATCCAACTCAAGTATTTTTGGCATGTTATCCAAGAGATGCAGGAGAAGATTGTAAATAAATGGAGAATATCACTTGAAGTGGTGAAGGAACATGAGGGGATAGCCAAATTTAAGGCAAGGAGAAGATTGTAAATAAATGGAGAATATCACTTGAAGTGGTGAAGGAACATGAGGGGATAGCCAAATTTAAGGCATCCATACATAACATATGGATACAAGCAAGAAGAAACCCTAAAAAGACATGGCTCAAGATGCATTATTTCTTTACAGCAGAAGAATTCCAATGGGTACTCGCAAAATGGTCAGATCAATGGCAGGTGCCAATAGTAGGGAATAAACAAGCAAAGGGAAAAGAATGGGTAGAAGTTGCTACAGCACATAAATCTAGTAGTCGAGCTGAAAATACTAGAAAAGTAGTCGAGCGTAGCAAACCTACAAGTACTAGCACAATAGCAAAGAAACCAAGGAAGAAGGAAACAGTACCAAGAGCCTCAGTGATCAGAACTAATAGCATAGAAAGAACAAATGGGTAAGCAAAAAATAAATAAGACATATCGAATAAGGAGACAAGGACTGGAAGCATACCATAGGTCACAAAACCTATGCAAACAAAAAAGAGGAAATAAACCATGCATATGGGAGAAAAGAGGAATAATATGATGGAACAGAAGAATCCCATTGAGCTCACAATCTTAGAAGATGATGTAGAGTTGGTAGTTGATAAGGTGCAAGACCGAGGAGAGGAAGCACTCTATGTCACAGAATATCAGAGAGAAGAAATCATCACAAATATTATGGAAGTTAAAGAATATCTAGAGATCTTACATCTCATTGTCACACATCAGAGAAGCATAGCACAGCAGGCACTAATTCATGAAGAGAAGGAGACAATCTAGACAGAAATAGTGGGGAGCACGAAATTCCAAATAAGTCAGAATATGTTACAAGTAGATGAGGAAACGGTTGGCCCTTGACCAATTTTTGGATAACCTTGGTCACATTTCACCATTTTTGGGACTTCGACAGGTTGGTCGAAGGCGGAGCGCAAGGTGAAGCAGAGATCGTGGGATCTCTCCCTCTTTTTAGGGATTTTTGGGTTTATGGTTTATGTAACGAGTATGGAGATGTTGGCCCATGGGTTTACCCATGCTTAGGCCCATTTTGTAAAGTATAAATAGATATCTAGGCAATGTAGGAAGAGTCCGACGAGCTAAGTGCGAATAGTTATGGATGATTTATGTATACTGTGTGTTGAAAACTTGCATAGCTAAGTGCAAGTGATTGTAAGAATCTTGTGTGCAGACTGTAAGAAGGCTTTGTGTTTTGACCTAGCTCAGGGAAGGAGGATCTAGCAAGGTGTGCAAATATCTCCTGTCCTATGTGGAGTAGGTTTGTAGCTCTGTGCATGTAAGGAGATTGACATAAGACAATAATGAAGAAGAAGAGTTGGTGGACGTAACCCCACACTGGGGTGAACCACGTATATCCTGTGTTGTGGTTGCTTTGTGCATTATGGTTGTTATGTTATTGATGTGATTTATGCTTAGTGTTGTAATCTATCGGTTAGATGCATCTGATATAGTAGCTTGGTGCTTAGTTATGTGAATGAATCCTAGATATGATCTATTTTTATGTGCTAAGTGTTTGAATGTGTTAGATCTTGTTGAATTCTGTGTTGTTTTGTAATTAGGGTTTCGACCTGCAATGTGAATAAGGGTTAAATATTAATGAATGTTGATTTCTAAGTGCTCTGTTAAGTACTGTGATCACAGATCTATGTCCCAGCTAGGTTGTAGACACTTGAGTCCTACAACCACCTATGCCTCTACCTCAGGTGAGACTTCATCTTCTTCGTAGTTGTTGTCGAAAGGGCCAGTAGTTAGGGTTTTTTTGGTGTGTTGTTGAAGCATTGAACCCTGGGTCTACCCCTGTGCCAACAAATGGTTCCGTTGCCGGGACCTGAAACTGTGATTGCTAGGAACTGAAGAAAAGAAAGCTATGTGTGTAGATATGTTTCTTTAGTGCGCAACATTGACTTGAGAAGCTCTGTGCTGAGAAGAGAAGTCTAATTTGAAGAAAAGAGGTAAGATATTGAATCTTTGTGCTCTGAGAAAGGTAAGATAAGTGAAATTTTTTGTTTCGAAAGAATGTATCTAGGTATGTTAGATAAATTTTGTCCTAATATGAAAACTAGGGCACAGTTAGAAGAAAGAAGATTTGATATGAATAGATCTGGTAGAAATAATGAAAGGTATGTTATCCCTATGCATAGAAAGAATGTTTGGA
>CBVK0103202663.1:0-14341 GCA_900067695.1 Picea abies | reverse complement strand
CTCTGAAAAGAAGTCGACATATTGCTCAAATTATTCACCAAATCCCATGGGGCTATGATTTCCCCCATCGAGGATAGTGATAATTCCACATGCTCTTGGAGCGCACAGAAGGCACAGAAACCCTCGATTTTGCCTTCAGTTCAAACCATAACTTATATTAAAATAAAAAACACTGAAAGGGAAATTCCATAAGCCTCTGTTTTTTTTTTAAGTAAACAAATCAATGGTTAAAAATTGACAGCCATATAAACGTTTTTTGTGTTAACAATGACAACCCTATGAACATATTTTTGTTTTTTTTGGAGGTCAAAAAAGGGTAACTGTTTTTTTGAATGACCTCCAAGTCAAAAAAGTGGCCATCATATTCAGTGACAAAATATTTGTATAAATAAAATAGGGATCAAAAACCGTGCTTATATAAACCCTGCACAAACTCTAGTGACCATCCATTGCATGATTTTTTCTTGCAATGAAATTTATATATGTATAGGCTTTCAAAGTACACAAACCCCAATGACCAATTTCCATGCGTTTTGCTTAAACTGAATTTTGCATACTTTACTTACATGGGATTTTATGGTTCCAATTACGAAGGGATTCAACCAACGGTGGCGTATACGTCATGCACTGCAAGACAGCATTGAGAAAGCAAGTATTTCCCAAATTGCGAAGCCCTGCACCCTGTGCCAATTCCAACAGAAAACCTCTCATTATGTTTCATTCGTGGGTTATTTAAAATCTCAAAAACCCTAACTACGGATTAATCCCAAGTTATTCAAAGCTCCAAAGCAGAGAGAACAAATAAACTTACAATGGTGTATCATTGCACCAACCCCAATTGAAAACTCTCTATTAGGGTTCATTTGTAGGTTATTCAAAATTTCAAAGCAGGGAGATTGAATAAATTTGGCAAGGCATTATCGATCAATCTCAATCGAAAACCCCTAATTAGGGTTCATTCCTAGGCTATTTAAGCTGTCGAAAACCCTACATAGGATTTAATCCCAAATCATTCAGAGATCCGAAGCAGAAAGAACGAATAAACTTACGATCGTATTATTGCTAAAATTATAGCTCTCCCTTAAGGGCTCTGGAGTTGAAGCCTCGGATTGAGGTAAAACAACAACTAAAGGCCCCACGCTCTGATAACCGACATCCATAGGCCACGAGGCCTGCTGTTCGATTCCGCTCGAAGAGGAAGAAGCCGAAGGTTCAATCTGCTGTAGAACTACTCCTCCATCGGGAACAGAATTTGATGTAGAAGGAAGAGAAAAAGCCATTGGATTTCGTAAAACTCGATCAAGCAATTGTTCTTCTGGTTCGAGATTGACCGAATGATGAACGATGAAATCTCTGCGATTTCGAAGAAGTATTGGATAATGTCTTCGGGACCTTTCGAATAGTAGGAAAGCGTCTCCCGCCACACCTATTTAGAGTTATAGAGTCCCACGTTTTTCCTATATTTAGTTTCTCTTCTCCTCTTTTTCCTCGAAGTTCGTCTTCGATCGTTAAGTAAAGTTGTCTTTTTTCTTGTAATATGTTTTTCTGGGATCGTTAAGTAAATTTGGAGATGGTTATATTTAATCTCTCTTTTCCTTTCTATAACTAAAATTATTTAGTAAATCTGGAATAACCAGTTTTAGTTTATTTTCTTCTTCGTTTATTAAGTAAATTTGGAATGGTTATATTTAGACTATCCTTTAGAGAAAATTGGTCGGAAAAATATACTTTAAAAAAGTTAAAAAATACAATGTGCAGACTACGCTTCTCTTTATACCACTGTACAACTTTCAAAGTAATCACATGCATAAATTTAATAAAAATAATTTGCAATTTCCCATAGCTGCCGAGCAAATGTCATGATTAAAACTGAATGCATTCAAAAGTCAACATTATTTTGTCACATGGGATAAATTCTAGGGTTAAGAAAGTTCTTTGCAGGTTCAATGTTTGTGAAACTCCTCCCAGACCTTAATCTCGTTGATGGCCCTCACAACCCACTTGGCACATAAACCCTAAGCCTGCACTCTTTGATTCAGTAACCCAAACCTCCTATTTCTCGAGCGGCGCGATAAAAGTCTCGTCTCACCCTATGGAATCCTTTAACGTTAGCGTCGCTAACCCATAAAAAGTTCCTGAGGGTTCTTCTCAAAGCGATGCGATGGTAGATTAAGTTGGAAAGAATCCAACAGGGAGATTGATACACATGAGTCGCTACCGAAATTTTGGTACAAAGCAGCAGCTCCGCTGCGACAACCAAGGGCCTCGTAAATCCATTTTCAATCTTCTTCTCGAATTTGATAAATAAAACCTCTGACTGAAACGGCATGCTTGGGTTCTTCTCAACAATCACTAAACAATGTCTCGATACATCCTTTCAGCTCTAAGTGATAATAATCTTTGCTTCGACAATGGCAGGAAAGGAAGCGTTGGCTTCTTTTCGTCGCCATTATTATTACACATTCAAACATCCCAAATATATTTGTATCTTCTTCGTTCAGCTTCACGATGGCCTTATCAATCACACTATCACTACCCATATCGAAAGATCGGACTGGAGATTAGAGAGAAATAACATAAATTCTACTTGTAAGGAGCTTCTATCCAATGAAGCTCTGAACAAACAACTAGATATTCCTCTTGATCTCAATAAGTATGCCTCTCTTTTGCAAGGGTGCTCCAACATCAAATCACTCAAGCAAGTCCATGCTCAAATGTTCACATCCGGACTTCATCAAAACATCTTTCTCGGTGCCAAATTTGTGAGCATGTATGCCATGTGTGGCAGTGTGGAGGATGCACGCCAAGTGTTTGACAAAATGCTTGAACGAAATCAGAATGTTTTTTTATGGAATGTGATGATAAGAGCTTATGCTGCTAATAGATTTTGTGAGGAAGCCCTGATGCTGTATAACCAGATGATGCAGACAGGATTACAACCAGACAAATTCACCATTCCGCCAGTGCTGAAGGCTTTGGCGGGGCTCACAGCTCTGCAAGAGGGCAAAGAGATTCATTGTCAGATAGTCAGAGTTGGCTTTGAGTCGGATGTTTTTGTGGGTAATTCTCTTATAGCTATGTATGCAAAGTGCGACTGTGTAGAGTTGGCACAGAAGGTGTTTGACAGAATGTCTGAAAGAGATGTGGTCTCATGGAATGCAATGATTGTTGGGTATTCCCAGACTGGGCATGCTAATGAAGCTTTAAATCTATATACACAAATGCAACTGGCAGACATGATACCAGATTCGGTCACTATGATAAGTGTACTGCAGGCATGTGCCCATTTGGGAGACCTGCAACAAGGTAAGTGGATCCATGATTATATCATTCAGAGAGGATTTGATTCAATTCTTTGTGTGGGGAATTCTCTCATAGCTATGTACGCTAAATGTGGGAATGTGGATGTTTCCCGCCAATTGTTTGATGAAATGTCCAAAAGAGATGTGGTCTCATGGAATGCAATGATCACTGGATATACACAGAATGGAAAGCCCAATGAGGCTTTGACACTCTTCCATGAAATGCAACTGGAAAACATCAAGCCCACATGTGTTACCATCGCCAGTGCACTTCAGGCATGTGCCCATTTAGGAGAGCTGCAACAAGGCAACTGGATTTATGACTGTGCAGTTGCAAGTGGATTTGATGCAGATGTGCTAGTGGGCACGGCCATCATTGACATGTATGCTAAATGTGGGAGCATAGACATTGCGCATACATTCTTTGATTGGATGACTAACAAAAATGTTGTTTCATGGAATGCAATGATTGTTGGGTGTGCACAAAACGGACATGCTGATGAGGCATTGGCTCTTTTTTACCAAATGAAACTAGGACAAATAAAACCTAACTCTGCAACTATGGTGAGCGTGCTCCCGGCATGTGCCCTCTTACGAGCTCTGAAACAAGGGAGACGGATTCATGGTTATATAATTAGACGTGGGTTTGATTTGGATATTGTTGTGGAGACTGCGCTAATAGACATGTATGCAAAATGTGAGAGTACAGAGATATCAAAGCAAATATTTGATAAAATGCCTGAAAGGAATGTGGTCTCTTGGAATGCGATGATTGGTGGGTATGCCCAGACTGGGCATGCTGTTGAAGCTTTGACACTTTTTAAACAAATGCAACTTGCAGATGTAATGCCTGATTCGGCCACCATGATAAGTGTGCTCCAAGCGTGTGCCAGCTTAGGAACCTTAAAACAAGGCAAACGGATCCATAATTACACTGTTCAATATGGTCTTGAGTCAGATGTTTTTCTAGAGACTGCCTTAATAGATATGTATGCTAAATGTGGTAGCATGGAAATTGCATATGAGATATTTGAGAATATGTCTGAGAGAACTGTAGTCTCATGGAATGCAATTATTGCCGGGTATGCACAGAATGGATATGCCGGTGAAGCATTGACGCTTTTTAACCAAATGCAACTTGTGAACTCAAAACCTAACTTGGTTACCATGGTCAGCGTGCTTCCAGCATGTGCCCATTTAGCAACTCTACAACAAGGTAAGTGTATACATGGTTACATAATTAGAAATGCCTTTGAATCTGACATCTTTGTGGGTAATTCTCTCATTGACATGTATTCCAAATGTGGAAAGATAGATCTTGCATGCCGACTATTTGATAACATGTCTAACAGAGATGTGGTCTCATGGAATGTCATAATTGCTGGATATTCAATTCAGGGTTATGGTGAGCAGGCACTTGCAATGTTTTCCCAGATGCAAAGAACTACGACCATAGAGCCAAATGATGTGACATTCCTTTGTGTTTTAAATGCATGTAGTCATGCAGGACTGGTGGATGAGGGCTGGCATAATTTTAATTGTATGAGTGGCAATTATTGCATCCCTCCAAGGATGGAGCACTATGCATCCATGGTTGATCTTCTTGGCCGTGCAGGGCATCTGAATGAGGCACAACAATTTATAGAGAAGATGCCGTTAGAACCAGGTGCTAGTGTGTGGGGAGCTTTGCTTGGTGCATGCAGAATTCATAGCAATGTTGAGCTTGGAGAAGTTGCCGCAGAACATCTATTTAACATAGAGCCTGAAAATACAGGATATTATGTACTTATGTCAAATATCTATGCTGAGACAGGCAGGTGGAATGATGTGGCAAAGGTAAGAGTAATGATGAATGATAGGGGTTTGAAAAAGCCCCCAGGTTACAGTTCTATCGAAGTGAATAGCAGAATTCATACATTTGTTGCAGGAGGCAGATCACACCCACAATCTGATGAAATCTATGAAATATTGAGTAGTTTGGCTGGGCAGATGAAGGAGGAAGGGTATATGCCCATGACACATTATGTCCTGCATGATGTGGAGGATGAGGTGAAAGAACAGATGATCTCCACTCATAGCGAGAAGCTGGCCATTGCTTTTGGACTTATAAATACAAGTCCAGGAACCCCTATTCAGATCATGAAAAACCTTCGAGTGTGTGGTGACTGTCACAGTGCCATTAAATTCATCTCCAAAATTGTCAAACGAGAAATTCTCGTGAGAGATGCAAATCGCTTCCATCTTTTCAAGGACGGATCATGTTCTTGTAGGGATTATTGGTGAAGTTGACTAAAATAATATTTCATTCACCTGTGTTCGCAGTCACAGTTGTCTTTTATTTTTGTTTCTACTGTATGATGTTGTGTTTGGTATTCAAGTTCAGTGCAATTTTGGAATACTAGAGATCGTGCTGATTAGCCTAGGATTGGCAACTTAAAAAACCAAGTCACAAAGCATATATATATTTAAATTGCTAACTGATCTGTAAACAAGGAACTTATAGCCCTCTTGCTTCACCAACATGGATCCTCTGAGGAATTTACTCTTAGTCTCTGTTCTCCATGTTATACAAAGATCTCTGTCTTCAACGATGGCTACAAGGCCTCTGTTCCAGATTGCAATTTGGAGTGCAAACTTCTCTCCAAAACTATATGCTCTGCAATATGGCAATCAACAAATACAATGTTGTTCAATCAAAATTTGATTGCTTACCAATTGGTTTCTTCCAATGGATTGCCAATCACATGGGCTGTCTGTAGTATATTCAAAAGCACTATGGTTCATAGCTCTATGCTCAATGGAACCAGCTCAATATAATAGTGACAAATTGACAATGATTCCAACATTATTACACATATGGCTCTATCTCAGCTCAGGCTAGCGGTGTTTATTGCAATGCAACCAGCTTTCTATGTAGTGTTTGGGCATCCAAGAACTCAGTTCAATGAACCAATACTTGTTCTTATCATTGACATGTACAAGGCTTCAAATTAGTGTTCACTGGCAATTAGAATACAATTCACAATGCCTTTACAAGTTTCATATGCTTTTAATTGAACTCCAATGCAAGTTGTATGTCTTCATGTCCTCCAATAAATTGTCAATTTCTCTTTTGGTCAAGCTAACTACCACTTTTGAAGATTGTCCAGCAACCCATCTAGGACCTTTACTCTTTCTTGTAGCAACACTTGAATAATTCCTAAAAACTTCCCTAATCTCATGAAAAGAACACTTGAAGATGTCCCTGGCTCCAATGAGATTCAAGGTCTCTATCCATTCATCCACTCATCTAATCTGCAATTAGTATCCCTCTTATAGCTAAAATGGAATCGCTCAATAGAGTCCTTTATGAACTCATCTTCCCTCTTCAGTCATCTCGAAAATTTCATCTTTAGTGTCTCTTGCCTTATAGTAACCGTGGGAATTCTTTGTGAATAGGCTCTTTATTTGTTCCCATGTACAAATATTATTCCCATGAAATCTCATAAACCAATGAAGTGTGATGCAAACCCACTACCTCGGCAGGGTCCGCTGACCTCCTGGTCACTAGATCGTTCAATCTCCTCGAGCTGGGATAGTTCTCTGGTCCCTGCTGGAACTTTCACTCTTCAAATCCACAGGTCCTCTCACGAAACTCCACCTGCGTGACTAAGCACCCAAGCGTGAGCTTCTACTCCACACGGTCACGGGCTGTGACTGCATACCTACGCAAAAGGCATATCGCGAGTTCGCGTATCAGGATTCCTTGGAATGAGCCTCAATCCCCTCGATAGTCGATTCCCGATGAGGGTTGAGCCTTGGTTAGCTCCCCTCGAATATTTTCCCATGTGACAACCACCTATGACCATCGGCTGAGCCCAGAAAGGCTCATTGCGTTTCGCGACCTCAGGACTTCCACGTATGAGTCCACTCTAACTCTCCAATCCCCGAGTTCCGAAACGGGCTAATGTTCCTTAGCTCTTCCTTTGGTCTTCGTCCAGGTGACCCTTACCTATGACCTGGGGCTACTCCTCCGAGCGCGTCAGGACTTCGCATTTCGCAAGATTGAAGCTCAACCCCCACACTTACCTCTCGAAAGCTCGATCCTCGAACCTCCGATATTTCCTTCGCTCGGATCAACGGTCACATTTCTCTCATGATCTGACGACTCAGATCCTATCGCGAGTTTGGACCTCGCAGAGTCCTCGACTCTGCTCCTTTGACCTTCTCTAGTAGCAAGTCGACGAAATGTTGGTCTCGCCACGCATCCCTCCAAAATGGACAGCCCTGATGACGTCGGGACAATCAATGGCTGTGATCCTCTCGCGAATCTGCTCTTCGCAAATTCTCCTGATTTTGTTCTTTGACTTCTTCACTCTGCGAGTCAACGAAACAATGACTCTTCGCCACGTGTCTCTTTTGACAACGGATGGTCCCGATGACTTCGGAACGATTAATGGCTATGATCCTTTCGGGAGTTCGCGTTTCGTGAAACCTCACGGACTTCCCTTTGACCCTTTCAAGTTGTGAGTCAGCGAAACATTGTGCGCTTGCCACGCGCCCTCTCTTATGGACGATTCTGATGGGTTCAGAACTTCCCCCGTGCGACTTCCTCCGGATCCAATGACTGTTGGTTCACACACTAGATCTGACAATTTAGATATGTTTTCCTCTTACGCTTACTTCTCGCTGCCTGGACACGGATTCGACGGTCCAGATCTTCCCTGTGAGTGATCTACGACCACTATACCTTCTCTCTTGAACTTCCGCCTTCTCCCAGACTTAGAAGATTTCTCAGGGTTCAGAGACTCGATCTTCGCCCCTCTTGTGAATCCAACTCCTGGATCTCACTAACAGTTGTAGAAAGTACTATCTCTTCTGAGCTTTATCCGTTGGAAGGATTTCGATCTCCCACACACATCTTGCGTTCTCGAGATTTCAAATAACTTAGTTCAAAGGATTTTCTTGCCAAGAAAATGCTTCTCGCCCACTTGGCATTCTTCTGTGCTGGTTCTCCGAAGCTTGTTGGCTCCTTGACGCTATGCACACCTTGCACATGGTCTGAGTTTCTCTGAATCTCTCTCTGAACTTCTTTGAATCAATCCTAGAATCAGTCGACGCACTCTTTGCGCTCGAGATGCACACCTTGCATACAAGTATCAGAAGAGAAACGATTGAAACTCAACCAGTTTCGTCATGAACTCATACAGTTAATCTCTCGAACACTCATACATGAAATGAACTGTAACAAATCATACACACAGAATAACATTCATTCAATCACACGTGAAATGAACCCAGTCCAAGGATTTGGGACAATTTATGTCTTCTTTATTCATTCATGAAAACAAAATACATAGTGTTTCTGCTATTCTACTCTGCTCTACTGATCTCTCTATTCTGTCTCTTTCATTCTCTATCTTACAATGCAATACTAAAAAACTATCTAAGGACTGCTCCACTAGCTCTCTCGTCATGTTCTGGAGTCTATCATTTCAAATTCAAATCTATTACCTACTCTGTCCTATTATAATAACTACTAGTTATTGCCAGATAGAGTCGACACTCCATATCTGCAATTTCTTACAGTCCTTCAAGACTTTACAAACAAATTACATTTTAAAATGTTGTTACAAAAATATCTCAACAACCCATTAAATTATGAGTTAAATGTTTGATTTGAAATTCTGTCATTGTTGAGATGTCCTCTGTTTGCTTCCACGTGTGCGCTGTTGACTTTGAAGGCGATGCTCCTGCATCATACTCCTCTGGTTAAAAAAATTCATGGACTCATGTCCATGAGCTCTTGCATTGTCTTTCCATGCTTCAAAATATCAGGTTCTGTGACCCAACTTGCATCTTCCATTGGATGATCTTTCCACTTCACTAAGTATTCAGGATATGTCTTCCGCCTGGTTTTCTTTCCATCCCTTTGTTCGATAATTTTCTCCATCTGAGGTTTTTTTGTTGTGGGCAATTGCTCTTCCCACTGAATTCTGTTTTGATCCTCTGATTCTCCTACTTCATCTCTCTTGTAAGGATACAGGTTTGCAACATTCAATATTGGTGATATCCCAACATTGTCTGGCAACTCAATCTCATAAGCATTGGTTGCGAATTTTCTGAGAATCCTGCATGGTCTGATCTTTTTCATCTTTAACTTTTTGTATGTTTCCCTTGGGAATCTCTCTTTTTTCAAATGAGCTAAAACTTCATCTCCAACTTCGAATTGAACTTCACTTCTCCTTTGATCAACTCTGCTCTTGTGTTTCTGACCGTTGTCCTGTAACTACTCTCTAACTCTGTCGTGGAGTTTCTGTATTTTTGTTGCAAACTTCTTCACTTTTACTCTCATGCTTGGTCAATAATACGAATTGCTCAGCTGTGCAAATGTCTTATCGTGACCAAAGTGTCCAGCTAAACCTCCACTGTGTTTCTCTTTCAGTAGGTTGTCTCTCATTGAGCACTTCAGAATGCATAATTGGCTCCCCTTGAACAATAATCCATCCTGAATCAAATATTCAGTCCATGGGCTTCTATCTCCCAATAAAGGATTCTTGCATCCCTCGTAAGCTTCTTTAAAATATGCATCTTCTTTATACATCTCTTTGAGGTGTTCGAACCCCAAGGTCTCCACCTGCAAGTTTGAATCCCTCAACCGGTTTTGGATTTTGATCGCATAGCAGCGTTGGAAAGTCCACATCTAAAACTTCCTTACCAGTTTCCCCTTACGATCCCCCATCTCTCGAGTGCACAAAAGTAAGCAGTGTCTTATCACTTGTATAGTCAGTCTTATCTTTACTAGCGGGCTCAGTAATGAAGGCAGGCAGTCTCCTCCCTTGTCCTATCTCTTCTACAAAATATACAAGCATGTTCACCTCGCCCAAACCCGCACCAGTCTTCGGACAATTATCCCTCACAACATCAACTAGGCAACCCACGCCTTCCAAACTCACTCCCAAATCATTAACAATAGGACATACCTCTCTCTTATGAATTACCTTAACTCCCAACCCTCCCTTCAAAGGTGTCTCATCGACCTGGGGTTCTAACTCTAATCCCGATTGCTCAAGAAACATTAAAAATTCGTGGAAATAATTTTATTAGGCAAGCAAGAGGGTGACTTACCACAGTTTCCATCGCCATCCAAAACTTGTGTTTCAGTCCAGTCGCTCTGAGCTTCCATCTCAAAAGAATTGCCCCTCACTGTCAACCTCGAGATCCTAACCGCAAGTGATTTCTTATGTCTCACTTCTTCCATGCATTGATCACGCAAATGTATAGTCTCTTTAGAACCCGAGCATCAAAATGACACACCAACATAGTCCAGTCTCTATTGGAGCTTTAGGCCCTGTCAAATAATTTAAATCTCCTCGGGTAGGCCATCGAAAGTGTCCATTTCAACTAGCATCTTTCCCATTCGACGGTCAAAAACCCCCAACTGTTTTAAATCCACATGTAAAAAATTTCCAATAGCATCCCCGATGAGTTTGAAAGATTCTAAACTCCACAATGCGAGAGGGAATCCTGGTAAAAGCACCCATACATGTCGTAGTATGATGATATCTTTCTCTGGGTTGAATGCCAAGTGTCATCGCTTCAGCATCATACTTCCATCATTTACCACCCAAACCTACTGGAGCACCCTCTCCACATCTTCCGACGACCTAAAAATTAAGCAGAGCCAGCCCTTTAATAAAATGTAAGTCTCTGGCACATATCCAAGTAGAAACCCCCAATTAACTTCAACCCAGGCATGTATATCCTTTTCCCCAAGGGACCAATAACTAAAATTTCCCACCAAACCGTGCATGGTAAGAATACTCACAGCTTCCATCCTGATATCTCTACCTAGTGTCAACGACGACTTCAATTTTCATGGCTTCCACACCCTGGATCCTGTTACTGTCTTATTTCTTTCTTGACTATTGTACCCACGAGGACGACCCACACCTAGATTCTCCCCTACCGCTGACGGCTCCACACATCCGCTTACCCCTTCCGTCTGTATATTTCTCTTGCCACCCCCCTTTTCTCGCTAAGTTACAACAATGTTTCCACTGTCTGCAAGTCCACAATCAATCTGTACCCTGTTAGGAGAAGGGTAATGTCGGAACTTCCCCGAATTCGACCTATACTACACTTTGTTTCTATGACATCCAGAGTCACCCACTAAATAAATCACTTCTACACCCATCGGTATTGCACCTCCACTTATCCCCGTCACCTGCCGACTATCACGCTGCGCACCTTGAACTCTCAGCACCCCTCTAGGTGAACCAGAGAATCTATGCTTACCCCCATCCAGCTTACGCATTGGCCTAATCCCCTCTGCGGAACATGAAGAATGGAGTGATACAATTTCCTTCTCATCCTTGAACTTCCCCCCAAGATCCGCTTCCCTAGAAAAGAGTTCATTTATTGCATCAATAGTGCTACTCCTTGTCGAATCGTCCGAAGGATCACTAAGTGTCTCCAATTCTGTACTGTCGGTCCACTCAGCCCCCACTACCCCTAACTTCTCACTTGTCAGCCTTAAAGTCTATTTGTACCTCGTTAAATATACCTTGTACTCTGCATCAGATTTGTACAATCCTTTATGACTCCACCAATGCTCCTCTGAAGAGTCCAACAACTGGACACCTACGCCGATCACCATCTCATCCAGTATTTAACAACACAAGCCTATACCTACCCTAACCCCTATTATCCACTCTCCACCTCCATGAAGATCCTTTACTCTCGTGGAATCACATCCCCAGGATCCTGATCCAGGTTTGAACAATAATCCATCCTGAATCAAATATTCAGTCCATGGGCTTCTATCTCCCAATAAAGGATTCTTGCATGCCTCATAAGCTTATTTGAAATCTACATCTTCTTTATACATCTCCTTGAGGTGTTCGAATCCCAAGGTCTCCACCTGGAATTCTTGTACAATCAAACTCCTTATGCTCAAAGCATCTGCGACTTTGTTAGCAGTTCCAACAATGTTTTTAATAACAAAAGTAAAATTCTGCATGAATTCTACCCATTTTGTATGTTTCTGATTCAACTTTTCTTGCCTAGTAATAAATTGCAAAGTTTGATTGTCACTGTACAAAACAAATTCTTTAGGAATTAGATAGTGTCTCCATTTTTTCAATGCTTGAATCACCGCATAAAATTCCTTGTCATACATGGAATACTTTTGCTTGGCGTCATTCAGTTTCTCGCTAAAATAAGCAACTGGTCTATTGTCCTGACTCAAAACTGATCCAATAGCTAATCCACTTGTGTTGCATCTGACCTAAAATGTTTTTCCAAAATCTGGTAAGACCAGAATTGGTTGCTCTGTGATCTTCTCTTTCAACACTTTGAAACTTCTTTCAGCTTCCTCTGTCCAACTGAAGGACTTGTGTTTCTTCTTCATAGTGTCCAGCATGGGTGCGCATATGCCATTGAAATTTCTGATAAATTTTCTATAAAAGCTTGCTAACCCATGAAAACTTCTTACCTCAAATATGTTGTTCGGTGATGGCCATTCTCTGATTGCTCTTACTTTTTATGGGTCCATCTTCAATTCATTTGAAGAGATTACAAAACCCAAATATATGAGCTTCTTCTTCATAAAATAACTCTTCTTTAGATTTATCAACAATTTATCTTGCTGCAACCTTTCCATCACTAATGCCAGATGTCTTAAGTGTTCTTCCTTTGTCTTGCTGAAGATTAGTATATCATCTAGATATACTATGACAAATTTGCCTATGAAGTCTTTCAACACTTCATTCATCAATCTCATAAATGTGCTTGGTACATTTGTCAACCCAAATAGCATGACCAACCATTCAAACAATCCTTTGTTTGTCTTGAATGTTGTTTTACATTCATCTATCTCTCTCATTCGGATTTGATGATATCTGCTCTTCAAGTCTATCTTGGAAAAATAGTTTGCTCCACTCAAACAGTCCATCAAATCATCCATCCTCGGTAAAGGGAATCTGTATCTAATGGTTATCTTGTTGATGGCTCGGGAATCTATACACATCCTCCATCCCCCATCTTCCTTTGGACTTAATACAATCGGTATTTCACATGGGCTTAGGCTTTCCCTGACTAACCCTTTATCCAACAACTCTTGGACTTGATTTTTGACTTCCTCATTCTCTTTAGGTGTCAACCTATAAGCTGCTTTGTTTGGTAAACTAGCTCCTGGAATAAGGTCAATATGATGGCTTATGCTCCTAATGGGTGGTAATGAGTGTGGTAACTCATCCACGACTATATCAGCAAAGTTCTCTAATAGTTCCTGGATTTCTACAAGCAAGTCTTCTACAGAAGTATTCGTAAGGATAACTCTAGGCTTCCTCACAACAACAAACTACATTTCTTTCTCCTTCTTGACTTTTAAGAGCTCCTTCCCACTCATGAGAAGTATGCTTGAACTATCTTCTCTTTTTTGCTCTTTGTCTTCTATGGGTAGCAACATATGTGTTCTACCATTCTTTTCTAGGGTATAGGTATTCTTTCTCCCATCATGAATAACCTTTCAGTCATACTGCCACGGCCTCCCCAATAAAATATGATAGACATCCATAGGAATTACATCACACAATATTTCATCTTTGTAACCTCCTATTTTAAATTCAACTTGACATTGTTGACTTACTGTGACTTGATGTCCTTTCTACAACCACGATACCTTGTATGGATTTGGATATGCAGTTGTCTTCAATTCCAGCTTCTCCACCATCTCTATGGATACTAGATTGTCAGTGCTCCCACTGTCTATGATTACTTTGCAAACTCTGTCTTTCGAATTGCAAGTAGTTATGAACAGGCTTGTTCGCTGAACTGGTTCCTCTAGTTCCTTTTCAGGTTTGAGAAGAGTTTTCCTCATCATGAGGTTCCTCCCTCCTTCTGCTGCTTCTGCTTCCACATGCTTTTGCGCTTCAGCAATGTGTGCTTCTCCGACTTCTTCTCTCTTTCTGTCGAGACATTCCCAAGATTTGTGTCCTTCTTTTCCACAGGTATAGCATTTAACTACGCCTCCTCTGGCTTTTCCTCTTCCTCTTCCT
>CBVK0103202502.1:0-26277 GCA_900067695.1 Picea abies | reverse complement strand
TCAACTACTTGTCTCAACCATGTACCCAACATGTACCTCAACCAAAATCCCCCATCAATTTCATCATCCAAATCTGATTTGTAACTCTGTAATAGACATGGTGTATAATATCACATACCTGCAAACCTTCCTTAACTTTAACAACCAGAGACTATCATTTTCATCAAACTTTACTTTAGTCTCACATGACTAGTTTTGGATTAGTCAACAACCCTAACTTGAAATAATCATAACTATGTAGTTGTAATGAATAAAGATCTAAAAATAGTAAAAAATGTTCTTCACTGTGTTTTATGCAATTCCTCTAGGTGTCACTACTTGGAACCTCTCAGAAAAGGAGTTATATAAAAAAATGGCATACATTGTTGAATTTTGGTTTATTCTAGAGAGCAAACTTGTAGAGCGTGCTCCACACAGAATATTTGTTTTATGGATCTGAAAATTTTACACAAAATAATACATACTATACTCTGACCAAAACATTTTTTCCTACAGAATTTGGATATGTTATGAATAAGTTATGATGTTTTTACCCGAAACATCTGTTTCAGACTAGTTTCAGGACTAGCGACAAACCCTATTTTCCATGGAGTGTAACTCCAAAACTACAATGACCCACAAGCTAAATTTTTTACCACAACTACTTGGATATTTTTCCTCAATGGCCTCCCAATTTCACGGTCTGAATCATTATAGAAACAAATTTATTGAAAAAATGGTGAGACGACCTGTAAATATCATACCTTAGAAAGCATCATCAAAATAATTTATCCTTCCTTGAATTTCGGTCTTCTTTCCTTCACCTTCTCTATGAAATTAGGCTTAGATATCCTTTGGTTACCTCGGTCACCTGTAGATATTCAATATTCTCAAGTGTGTTTAAAATGAGAGAGCCTTGCCTTTTATTTATACTTTCATCTAACTTCCTCAAGGGGTTACTTTTTAACCATCTTAACCCACTTTCCTTATTTTAGGGTTAACCCACTTCTAACCACTTGTCCAATTAGTAATTTATTCATTAAATTTATTATTTAAATAATTTATTTTGTATCCACTTTGACTTATAGTACACTCATCATTTCATTTTACCTCAAGGGGTTACCTTCTAACCATCTTAAACCACTTTCCTTATTTTCTAACCACTTGTCCACTTAGTAATTTCTCCATTAACTTTATTATTTAAATAATTTAATTTGTACTCAATTTGAATTATAGTATACTCATCACTTCACTTTATTATTTACCTTCTAAAATCTCTTTAACAACTTTGACTACTTTGACCTTTTGGGGCTTCTAGATGACTCATGAGGGTTCTCCAACTTCACATGGCCATAGCTCTCTAACTGTGAGGAGTTATGTGGTGTTCCACATACCACCAGAAATGGAATGAAATGTACTATCCATATAGAATAGTATTTCCTACAAATATATCAAAACTCATACCATTATCCATCAAACAAAATTGGGTCCATTACCCAAACTTGGGTTCTCCAACTTCTCATGGTCATAACTCTCTAACTATGAGGAGTTATGTGACATTACACATACCACTGGAAATGGAATGAAATGTAATATCCATATAGAATAGTATTACCTTCAAATATATTAAAACACATACTATTATACATGAAACAACCGTGGGTCCATTACCTAAAACTTTGTGCTACCAGAATTCGTTATCGGACTTTCTCCAAGGGTTGGCATCAATCACTAAGGGTTGAAATCAATCTACAATATCACTCTCCAATCGTTGACATCAATGAAAACCAACAATCCATACCAGCTTTACATCAACCTAAGCCAATTGTATGACACTTTCAAGTGATGTTTTTGGTTTGTCTTTTCGTAGCATATATAAGGTAGCGAAGTTTGGGTTAGCGAAGGAAGCGAAGGAAAATTTTGCAAACTATATTTCTAAGGTTATCCATAGGTTGCAGTGGAGTAGGGAACAAACATCTACAAGTCACAGTGGAGAAAAACATGAACATCCATAGGTTGATAGTGTACAGGTCACGGATATGAGAAAAGGACTTGAAAAATATGATATCTCTTGTTTGTTGAAGATGATATTGGTTTGAGATGATATGAAAAAGGTCCTCTTCATGAATAAAGGTATGTATTTTATGTGTTAGTTTGAATCTTGTATCTTGGATGGTATGGTTCATGCTTAAGGCATGTCTTGGAGGCCCTTGGTTTAATTTCATATCTTGGTGATATTGATACATGCTTGAGTCATATCCTTGGTACATTGTATATGGTTGTTATGGTTCATTGTTAGAGGAACATGTTTGTGATTTTGGCATATACTTTAGGAATATCTTATGGCACATGGTATGATACATGCTTGAGGTACATTGTGGCACATGGTTTGAGATTTGGGCATATGATTGTAGGTACACCTTGGTGATGTTATGGTACATTTATTAGAAGCATATCTTGGCTATCTTGTGTTGGCAGCCAATACAATTTTTTCTATTGCCCTATAAGCTGCCTACACCTATGTCTTCTGAACTTCAAATTGTCGTCGTATTTTCCAAATAAACGATATTTTCTTTTCTTGCGACATTTGAAAATTGGTCGTCATTTAGTTTTCACGACTGTAAGCGTGAAAACTCCTCCATCGTTCTTTGAACTGTCATGATCTTTTATTGATATTTTGAATGGCACTTACCTTTGGTTTATCATCAAGTGGCTGTAAAGATTTTTGAACTATGCCTATTCGCCTATTCTTACTTTGATTGCGCAACTGGATTTTATTAAACTGGTAAGGCATTGAGCATGAACATTTATATGTTTTTGAAACTTGCCTAGTCATTGAATTACATAGGGGTCATGGTTTATTTTTGTTTTCATATATATGATGTGATCCTTATTGTTATAACTCTTGGCTTGCAAATTTTATAAAATCGATTGTCACAATGTTTTAAAAAAACCTTTGATTAAACATTTATGTAATGGTGAGTTGATTAAACATTTGGGCTTTGATTTTACATTGAATGACAATGGTTTGAAATATTACAATGGCGCATCGGTATCTCATCCACCGTTTGATTCTTGGGTTGGCCGAATGATAAAGTTTTAAAACTATGCTATGATTGTTTCAACAGTGGGTTAATTCGCTGGTTGTACTTTGCAATTACTATTTTGCATGGCAGTAAGTGATTCCACCACCCTCGCATGCACACATTAATGCTCCCCCTTTGATCGTTCATAGTGGTTAAACCGAATGACTATGCTCCTGTGTGTTGGTGTTTGTGACCCAAGCCCTTACCATGTGCTTGCGCCATGGCTCCTATTGTTCGGGCTGAACCTAATGGTAGCCAGGCTCTATTGATGTTCGACAGTGCCCACAGTGACCTTGAGGAATTTGGATGGCTCCCGTTCATGCAAAATTTTGATGGTTTTAAACCCTGCGTTGCTCGACAATTCGCTTTAACCTTTGATGGCTGTCAAGCCAAGGTTGGGGATGTTCAATTGGAAATTAACGAGCAATTTCTCAGTTTAGCTACCAATTTGCCTGCCACTGGATAACGATGGTCCAAGAATTGCAAATTGGAAGAGGTCCCTTGGACACTGCTCTTCCAGTCGCGTAAGGTTAGCTCCTGTGACAAAGGTTTGCCCGTGAATATGCTCATGCAACGTTGGCAGGATTTGTTGATGATAGTCAAATAGTTTATCACCTGCGAGGCTCGGTATGGGTTTGTTTTCTTACACCACCTTCGTTTACTTATGGTTTTCATGGGCTATGAGCTTAATATGCCTTATTACTTGCATAGAATCTTGTTTAAGATGTCTAAGAGATACAAGAGGAACCAGGCTTATAGCAGTCTTTTTCACTTTGGGCTAGTTAAAATTATTGTTGTTTGTCATTTGGGGTTACATGGAGACTTTTGGAACGATTTCCTGGTTCGCAATTATTTTGAGGATTCAAATCCTCCACAGGTTGATAAACTTGTGGTGACCGAGAACAAAGCTATACCCCCAATACCCTACAGTATTATGTTACCTAAACCCTTACCCGACTCACCTATCGACCTACCCCACTCTGTGACCAAGGATGTCAAAACTGTTAAGCCTGTGGCTAAGAAACCTAAAGCCAAACCTACTACAAATTCCAAATGCAAAAATAATGCCCGTTTAATCTCTCGAATGGAAAGAAAAAAGTTGAAACCTCCTACCAACCCTGACCCTATCATTTTGAGCGGAGATTCTGACTCGGAAGTGGAACGCTACCTGGAAAGTGAGTATCCCTATTCCGAAGGTCTGTGTGCCAAACCCTCATACGACTTTGTGAAAAACCTACCACCTTGCTTGCAAAATGACCCTAATTACCTAGGCATTAAACTGCCTTGTAAAACCCTTGGTGACTCGTCTAAACCCTCTCCTTCTCTGTCGAAGCCTACAATGCCTCCCTGTGATCAGTGCGGCTCATGGTTAGAAAGGTATTATCTCGATGTGCTAATGCTATAGTCTAGAATTCATTCTCTGGAGGATCAAGTTGCAAGGCTTACCAGTCAAAAGGCTAAATTGCAAGCCACTGATAAGAAACAGAGAACGACAGGCTCTATTTTGTTTAAGAATGTGGAGTCAGCTACAGTGGTTGTGAATTCAAAGTTCGCATAGTTTGAACAGCCTCACTGGTATGTTTTAACTTGTTTATATAATGAATTCGAATTCTTTGAATAGCTATGATTACAGCTTGGATTTTCTCTATCACGTTATATGCATTATGTACATAGTTTTGATTGATCGAATTTCGTTTCCTAGTTTAGCTTCGATTGGATTTTCTTCGATTCGATGGATTGTGCTATGGATTTGATTGGTTTGATTTAGCTTAAATTGGATATGTTGTTGCTAATTGAAGTCATTGTATCTATTATAGACACAAGCTGTTTCACATTTCAATTTTGAACACAATCAATGTTTTGATTCGAATTGGTTATAATGTATGTGATATGATTGGTAATGATGGTTAACTGTTACGGTTTTATTTACATATGATTTTCGACCAAGCTCGAATACAGTCTGGATTATGTTTAATATGATTTTGTTTTATATCCACCCAAATCGTGAATTGATACAAATCCTAACAGTTATATCCAGCCGGTTGAGTCACGTTGGTTTTCTCCACCATATTACCGATCCATTTCATATTGAATATACTGTTTAAATTTGATTTGAGGAGCGAAAGTGATTATATCCAAGATCACGATTTGTTTCTATATTTAGCTCAGTCACGATTTGTTTCGATTGCTTCCCAGTTTGCGATTATCACCTCTGTCTATCTGATGATGGTTGTGATTACTATTTATTGATCCTGTCTGTTGACTGTGTGGCACTCAGCGATCAAGATCTATGGTGAATGTTGGCTGATGCTGTTACGAATGTTTTATTTACCCATAATCGTAACAGTCTGTCCATCTTTGTATTTAGTTAAAACAACATGAATCTTATGCTACCATGGATTATGATTGTGTTGGATTAGATCGTATCAAACACGATATGACTTACTATTAATTTCATTTGATATGAAACAGTCTTGTTATTGTTTGACCCGATTTTATGGTAAAGGAAAACAGAGTATTCTTACCCCTGTTTTCGATTGAATCACTGTTGATTTTGTTTAATTTAAATGATAAAGTCATTTGAATCATTAGTGATTCGTTTTTAATGTTTATTGAAAGAAAATTGGATTGAATTATTTTAAAGAGATTTGATTTAATTTCTATTTGATCCTGTATACTATTTTAGACTAGCTACAGAATCAGATGATTCTGTAGCTGAGTCTATAGGATTAGATTTTTAGTGTTTTATGAAGAAAATATCTTTCTAACTTGATGTTTTTGGCCTATTGCAGATAAATTCGAAATTGCAATGGATTTTGATGAGCAGTTAGGGGATATTTGAAATATTTCACTTGCATTTTAGTTTCCTAGTTTAGTTGATTTTGGGATTTTTCCCAGATTATGTAAAACAGTTTGATATTATCCACAGGGAGGTTTTACCCTGTGGAGAGACTTATATATACAGATGTTTTTTGTAATAATCCTCATCCTCATTTGTGGGAGAACAAGGATATGGAGTTTTAATACAGACTGAGGCCGAATTTGGTGTTTTGTTACATCTTTAGCTTCTCATTATATCAATATTTTGTTTCATGTTGTGTATATCAATTTGTATCTGGTTAAAGACTACTTTAGCTATCTTAATCATGTGCAAATGATATAATTTTAATCATTGTAATCCATATCTGGTTTCTTCCAAGTGTATAAAGGACATAACAATTGTTTAATTCAGTTAGTGAATGACAGGTTTATCTTCTTCATTGATTGAATTATCAAATATAAGTTTTTGCATAACAGGTTTCTCTTATTGCAGAGATTTATAATCATATAGTTGTTATGATTTTTATGTCTTGTTTGTCTTGTTAACAACTCAAAGAGCAGCACAGCCTATTGTTTACGAGAAGCTTTTGGATGAACCGGTGCAAGTTTCCTTCCTCCGACCAGCTTTGAAGTCATCATACACAGGGCAGACTTGGAGCATTTCCAGGTCAGTTTTTAATTTGTTTGTTTAGATATATATGTTTAGTATATTAGATTGTTTAATTTCAATAAATATATTAGATCGTTTAACTTCAATAGTTTTATTTCTTATTCATAAAATCAAAATATAAAAAAAATCAAAAAAGATTTCTGACTGTCTTAGGACAGAAAGCATATGAGTTTTACAGGTTTTATTTAAATCTGCCAGTTGTGTATATTGTATATTTGTGAATAAGTTGTATTATAATTAGAAGTTAGACAGTTAATTATTAGAGTTAGTGTAATAGTAATTAGTAGTTTGTATATATAATAGTTAGTGTAATTTGTATTTAGTTTTAGTTTAATTTAGTAGTTTGTTTTAATTAGATTAGTGTATTAGTTTGTTTGTTTTTAGTTAATTTGTTTTATTAGTTTTAGTTAGTTTAATTCGTTTTATTAGTTTTTAGTTAGTTTAGTTTGTTTTATTTGTTTTAGTTAGATTAGTTTTCTCTTTGGTTTTCTTAGAATATTAGAGTGGCCAACGGAGCCATTAAACCCGTCAGGGTGCTTCATTCCAAACGGCTTGGGTTATTTAGACAACCCCGAACCGGTTCCACTCTCTCAATTGACGAACGGACAATTTCGCCCGTCAACATCTTGGTATCTGGTTTGGTATATGTCATGGTGATGATATCACATGCTTTAGGCACTTTATTGATGATATCCTATTGTATATGTTGGCATGTGTATGAGGCACATTATTTGGTGCTTGGTTGAGGCACATCATTTGGTACATAGTTGATGCTTGGTACATGGTACATGGTGTTGGTATATGATTGAGGTATATGGTTGATCATTGATGTTATGGTACCCACACTTGGCATATATTATGGTACATGATTAATAATATTAAGACACATCTAGGTGGTGTTATGGTTCATGACTTGATGATGTTTTTGGTACATTTCTAGAGACACTTCTTGTTGATCTTGGTACATGGTATGGTACAAGTTTTGGTACATGGTATGGTATATGTTTTATGGATTGTATGGTATAGGTTGATGCACATGGTATGGTACAAGTTTTGGTACATGGTTGATGTATATGGTATGGTGATGGTTTTGATATCCATGTGAGTGGATCCAATTATAGTTGGTTGATGATGATATATCAGTGATAGTGACAGTGACAATGACAGTGATAGTGAAAGTGATAGAGATAATGACAGTTTGTGTCTACACGTATATTTTAGAGTGACAGGACGAGGAAAGGAAAGGGGGTTGTAGCCTCCTTCTAGATGGTGCCAGAGAACTTAGGGAGTTGGAGCTTCCTTCAGGTTGGTGTATGTAAATTAGGGGGTCATAACCTCTATATGGTTGGAGTCATATAATACATGGATTTGGAGATTCCTTCAGGTTGGATCATGTAAACTAGGGGGTTGGAGCTTCCTTCTAGTTGTAGTTGGAGAATTCAGGGAGTTGTAGCTTCCTTCAGGTTGGTTCCTGTAAATAAGGGTGTTAGTGCCTCCTTCCAGTTGGTGCTAGAGAATTTGTAAGTTCATGATTCCTATGAATGTATTCTTTATATACATAAGAAATCATTTTGTGGTTTTCTCCCATTTTGGTTTCCATGCAAATTATAGTGTACTATGTATCTAATGTGATATTGTTGAATTGTATTGCTTATGGTTATATGCTCATGATATATTGAATGAAATAATAAATGATATACTTATGATAAATTTGAAGTTTATATATTGTGATTAAAAGTGGTAAAAACTGATCATACTGATTCACCCCCCCTATCAGTATTCCAACAATTGGTACCAGAGCATGTCCTTCAAGAAATCAGTTTAACCATTGGAAGGTAGATCATGGATATCATGGCTAATGGATATAGAGCTAATGGAATATTGTGGTTCGATGGTTAGATTGGCCTGAAGTATGAGATGTGGAACAAAAAAATGAAAATATTTTTACAAGCACAGGGGTATGATGTTTGGAAATCAATCGTTTCAGGATACACTGCTACAAAGAAGCCGAAGACTGCAACCAAGAAGGAATTGAAAATAAACAACAAAATGGAAATGGATTTCATCTTGGTAGGATTATGTGATTCAATAAAATACAAAGTGGGACAATGCTCATTAGCCAAAGAAATTTGGGATAAGCTACATAATCTTTACTTTAAGGAATCCCATTCGATTGCAGAGCTAGAGCATACCAATCAGAATAAAGAAGATGTTGAAGTAGAATGAGAAGAAACATTCTCTTCATGTCAGACATATTTAGAAGAAAAATATTGTGAAGAAGGCATAGTAAATCTTGAATCATAATTAATCAATGCTTTACACAATATGATGAGTGAAAGAAGAAAAAATAAGTCACCCAAGGAAGAATTTATCGAGCTAAAGAAGGGGTCTCAAAATCCCAACTTTGACTATTTCCAACGGATGATCACAAACCTAAAATTCCAATTAGAAGAATCCAAAGGGATTGAAGAAGCATGCAAAGATCAGTTGGAATAAAAACAACTTTTGGAAGCTAAAATAATAGCAAAAAGAAAGGAAGCAGAGAAGAGAGAAGAGATTTTGACTAGGCATATCAAGGAAAGATACGAGGACTTAAATAAGCTTGAATCATAATTCATCCAACAAGAAAGAAGACTTGAAGAAGAAATTATCTCTTTAAAGACCCAACTTGAAGAAGCAAAGAGAAAGGAGGAAGTCATGAAGATCCATATTATGAAGAAAGAAGAAGATTGTGAGAAGCTTGAAGAAGAAATTGTCACATTAAGAGTTAAAATTGTCAATCTCAACAAGAACAATGAAGAGAGAGAAAACTCCACATAAACAGTAAATAAAAATGAAGAGGAAAGTTACAGGTTACTAGAAAGGAAGAATGAAGAGAAGGATAAGAGTTATGCAGAAGTCATCAAAGAATCTATTAAGAAGGAAGAATGCAAACCCTCGAAGGAGAACAATCCAGAAATGAAGAAGACTCAATAAGAAGATTACATAAGAGACATATATCAAAGAAGATCATCCACTTTCAGGTATCAAATAAGCTTCAATCATTATGAAGGAAACAAAATAAGAGAAGATCGTGATCAACCAAGGCATGAATTCAGAAGGACGAAATCAGAAAGAAAATTATTCACTCCCAGGTATCAAAGTTTCTTTTATGGTTATTGTTTTATTTGTAATGACCTTGGAAATAAATTTGTATATTGCATAGCTTATGGAAGAAACGTTCAATAAAGAAATTCTTATGTGGCCCCACACAATATTAAATGCTACAAGTACCACAACTATGGACATATAGAACATGATTGTAGAAGCATGATGTTTACTTCCATGGAAGAGAACATTGATATCATATATAAGAAGATTTGGAAAAGAAAGCAAGAGAAACTGAATGAAGTACTTCCAGAATTCATATTCTCAGGATTTGCAGTAGTACAAGATCATGACAAATCTACATACAAAAAGGAAGATGTTAGATACAGGAAGGTTTGGAGAATAAATGAAAAACAAGAAGACCATGTGAATGAAAACCAGGTCCCATATATCATACTCATAAGATTTGCAGTAGCACAAAATCACGATGAATCTATAGGAAAAGAGAAAGATCTTAGAATCCAAGAAGAGGATGAAAAGGATGTCATAATTCAAGAAGATGACAAAGAGGAAGATGTCAAAATTTAGAAAGATTATGAAGATGAAGACTATTCCGCTTTAGGGTGACTTCCTCCACCTTTCTAAGCCATTCATCTTGCATACTTCCTGTAAATATGAATGTTGAAAAGGGGGAGTCTAAGAAACATCTCTATAGATTAGATAACTATATTTTGAGCAGTCTGAAGTGTTTGCTGAAGTTGGAAAGGTAGTTTCAGAGTGGTTTGATGACAAAAGTGCAAAACGTATTGTAACAGTTTGATTGTTTGAAGAGAAACTTTAATAACAAATTTCCATGCAAGTACTAGTTGACAATTACGAAGAATATTAGTGACACACTTTTTAGGCAAGAGATTCATATAGAGGATTCCAGACATGTATTTAGACAAGGACATATTCAATACAATTTTTTCATTTGTTTATTGAACAAGATAGATTGAGAAGGAAGGAATATGTTGTTAGTAGTTGCAGATGGTTCAAATAAGTCTCCAGAATGGTAAAGTGAGAAATCGATCAACATTGTATGAAGTTGAGTAGTTGAATCATGGACAACTTTATGACATATGGACAAAGATTTATTAGAGAATACAAAAGACATGAGTTATAAAAGATGCATAATAGTGGATGGAAGCATAATGACATATTGAATCAATTAGTCACATATTCAATCTAATGTGCCTTTGATTCAATCTGTCATTATGAAAGCATCGAAAGGCACATTAGAACAAGGAAATCAAAGGAAAAGTCTACAAACAAGATTTCTAAGGTTATCTACGGGTCGTATTGGAGCAGGGCACATACATCTGCGGGTTGCAGTGGAGCAAATCATGGACATCCATGGGTTGACAATGTATAGGTCGCATATCTGAGAAAGGTACTTGAAAAAGATGATATCTCTTCTTTGTTGAAGTTGATATGAACCAGGTTGGTTTGTTGGTCTGAGATGATATGCACTAGGTTGGCTTATTGGTATGAAATGATATGCACCAAGTCCTCTTCATGAGTAAAGGCATGTCTTTTATGTGTTAGTTTGAAGCTTGTATCTTGGCTGGTATGGCACATGCTTAAGGCATATATTGGATGCCCTTGGTTGAGGTTCATATATTGGTGATATTGATACTTGATTGAGTCATATCCTTGGTACATTGTATATGGTTGTTATGGTTCATTGTTAGAGGCATATCGTTTTGATATTGGCATATAATTGAGGGATATCTTATGGAACATGGTATGATACATTCTTGAGGTACATTGTGGCACATGTTTTAAGATTTGGGCATATGATTTGAGGTACACCTTGGTGATGTTATGGTACATTGATTATAATCATATCTTCGCTATCTGGGTATCAGGTTTGGTATATGTCATGGTGATCATATCACATGCTTGAGGAAATTTATTGATGATATACTATTGTATATGGTGGCATGTGTATGAGGCACATTATTTGGTGCTTGGTTGAGGCACATCATTTGGTACATAGTTGATGCTTGGTACATGGTACAGGTTGTTGGTATACAATTGAGGTATATGGTTGATCATTGATGTTATGGTACCCACACTTGGAATATATTATGGTACATGATTGATGATATTGAGATACATCTTGGTGATGTTATGGTTCATGAGTTGATGATGTTTTTGTTACACTGCTAGAGGCACTTCTTGATGATATTGGTACATGGTATGGTATAGGTTTGATGCATGGTTGATGCATCGTATGGTATAGGTTGATGTACATGGTATGATATAGGTTCTGGTACATGATTGATGTACATGGTATGGTGATGGTTTTGATATCCATGTGAGTGGATCTGATCATAGTTAGTTGATGATGATATATCAGTGATAGTGACAGTGATAGTGACAGTGATGGTGACAGTGACAAGTTGGATGATCATCAGATACAGGTTGATGTGATAGTGGTATTCATAGGTTGATGTGACAGTGATAGTTATAGTGATAGTTACAAGTTTATCAGTGGTAGTGACTGCTAGCAGGAAAACCCCCCCTATGACTACACCAAGGTTCAAAATGTAGGCAGATCAATTAACTGTCTAAAAGTCAACTACTTCTCTAAACTACCCTAAACACACCAAAAATCATACAAGAAAAGAAAATATGAGGGATATTGGGTAACTATACCTCTACTCCACGTCCGATGATGATCCCCTCGTGCTTGGAAGATTTTTTGACTACACACCTCCTCCCAGGGTTGGCCTGCATCCAAAGATTGACAAACAACAAACGACAATAATGTTATTCCATAAACAAATTAGGGATAGATGTTCGAATTTCAAAACATAAATCAATAAAAGTATTCAATACATCGTGATTTGGGACAAGAAAAGTAATTATTTTATTAATAACTCAATGATTATACCTTTACAATCAAAGCCAACTACTGCTCCATGAACCTAGTCTAGGCTCCTCTTCACCAAGATCCAAGTGCACCTTTGTATGGATTCTCCTCTCAACCTTATGATCTCTTATTGGGAAGTGAATGGGTTCTTATGGAGGAAGAAGGGTTAATGGGGAAAATGTCGAGGCAATTATCATAAAAGGGCTACAATAACTTGGGCAAAGAGGGGATGTGAAATGGGCATAGTTTCACTGTTCTTATGTCTAGATGAAAAATGAGACCCCAACACCTCCTTTAATATGAAGAAAGCATAGTTATTCAGTTGGGTGACTTGCTATAGGCCATGGATTATTTGGGAAACTACCCAATAGGCCGTAATCTCAACCAATTCCTTGCAACTTTTTATTTTTTGCAAATTTTGCAAGTATACGTGGGATGTAATGGTGCAACATGAGTACATATGCAATTTGTAATGGTGCAACAAGCGTATGTATGCGGGAAGTAGTGGTGCAAGGTGCATACATATTCAAAAATTTGTTTTTTTAGAAGAGAAACTCAGCAATGCTTTGGTAAAAAATGCAAGTAAGAGGGCCAAAGTCCAAGTATGCATGTGTAGAGAAATTTAGGGTTATAACAGATGCCCCCTAATGTTTGTGGTCAGAAGAGCATTTGATGGACAAAATACATTACAAAATCTTCACCAATGTACGAAATGAGTGAGACCGGGACCAGATTTCGGGAGGTTCCATTTGAAAAATAACAATTGTCTCTCTGAGGCGAGCATACCCATACTACAGATCCATGTCATATAACTATATAAATTGTAGCCGCGAGCAATACACAACATATATACATCTCAAAATTAAAGATATACAAGTAGAGATCCATATTCAAGAAGCTAATGATGTCTGATGGCTGGAGATGAGGTCTTCATAGCTCAAGCAACAAATTCAAGATATTCAAAACTTGGATAGGATTACAATGTGACTGTATGAATTCACTACCCAGAGGTCTTCGATGAATAGTCGTGAAAAGACAAGAGGATCTCGATGATCAGGAATAGAACTTCACTGATTTTGAATCAAGACTTGACTGGACTTTTAGGATGGCTGACTCATGAGGTCAAAGAGATAAACTACAAAAAGGCCGACTCATATTGGGTGAAACTTCCCTCAGACAAAAGCATGAAAGATGATCAGACTCAGGCATCATGACATTGACATAAGTTCACGATGCAGGAGGCAACACAAACTCTCCATGTGTTTGGAAGAGTAACCAAACAGAGGAGGACACAAATCTATGTAGCGAGAACAACTTCCTAAGGTCATACTAGATACCAATACTTGAAGAACAAACGAAAGGATGTGCTTTGTCCAAGGGCGAGTCATTGTGCTACCAAAAAAGAATATATATTTCTCGTCCCCTCTTTTTGGTTTTTTTTATGTTTTTGTCTTTTTCAATTTTTAAAGAGCTTGAAAAATAATAAAAGAATGCTACGTTACAAAGGAGGAATGAATGTCGCAAGCAAGCATACTAGTTCTAGGCTCAAGGAACACGCTAATGCTTAGAGCAAGGAGACATGTGCAGGAAAAGGACACTCGAGGAAAATTCCTCCATGGGTCAAGGTGTCAGGTCATAGAGGAAAAGTGCTACAAGGCTTGCATATAAGGCATGCTTCAAAGGTTTAGTTGAGAGAAACATGGAGTCGACATTAGGCCAAAGACACAGATATGAAAATGCTATTAACAAGACACAATGAAACCCCCTTCAATGTAATTTTTAATGAGCCCATAGAAGGTAAGCTCGGTAGTTTTTTCATGTTTAGAGATTCTAAAAAAATGTAAAAGAAGACTCCAAGGGGTACCTTTTTCAGAAATAGACTAGTCAGTTCGAAAAAGGGGTAAACTAGCACCGAAAAGATGTCTATTCAAAACCATTTTAACGAGTGTGACAAAGACAATATCACTCGACAATATTTTCAATTTTAATGAGTCTGAAAAGAGATTAACTATGGACTCACAACCTTTTTTTGGATTTAGTCTCCTTAGCCCGAAAAATTATAAAATTTATTGAGGAGAACTCTCCCAGTGAGACGAAACTCCTGAGGCGTACCTTTTTCCCCCATAATCCATAGGCCAAAAAAGGGGTAAACTGATGCCAGTATATTTTCTTTTGTACCAATTTAACGAGTGTGAAGGAACAAGGTCACTCAATGATCTTTTCAATTTTAGGGAGTCTGAAAAGAGATTAATTATGGACTCCGCAGGGGTTCCTTTTTCATAAGTAATCTCCAAGTCCTGAAAAAGGTGATAAACCAAAACCAAGGAGGATGTTCCTTTTTCGTAAATTTAGTCCCTCGGGCCCGAAAAATGGTTAAACGTATGCCTGAGAATACTCTTCTAGCGAACCAAAGTTCCTAGAGCATACCTTTATTCATACAATTCACCATCTGGACCGAAAAAGGGGTAAAATACCACCGAACAGACATGCCTTCAAATTTGAGTTTGGCAAGCATGAAGGGAAACAAGATTGCTCGACAATGTTTTCATGTTTAGAGAGTTTGAAAAGAGCTTAAAGAAGACTCCAAGGGACTATGTTTCTCAAGTAATCCTGATGAGATCACTTGTACCAAGAGGGGGAAGCAAGGGATCCCATGCCCCCATTGGATAAACCAAAGGATCAATTGTTGAGACCAAGTTTTGAGAAGGAAAACATGATTGCACAGGTTCCTTCTTAGAAGCAATTGAATACCGAGGATAAGATGCCACATAATTAACCCATGGCGGCGTAAAGTATACAAAAATGCTAGGAACATATAAAGGGGTAGCCTGAAATAACGTCGAATTAGGATGGTGATTATCAGATGTTGTTGGCCCTTGACCAATTTTTGAAGAGTACTTGGTCATACTTGACCACTTTTGGGACTGTGACAACTTGCCAAGGAAGGAGCACAACGCGAAGCAGAAAATATGGAAGAAAGACCTATTTTGGGGTCTATTTTAGGGTTTTTGGGTTGATGTAATGGTAAAGGGATGTCAGCCATTGGGTTTACCCATGTTTAGGCCCATTTTGTAATCTATAAATAGGCAATATAGATAGTAAGATAGAGAGAGATAGTAATATAGTACATTTGTGTGATGTATGAATGAAAGCTTAGTGCTAGTATTTGGATCTATGTGATCAGATGTATCTTAGAGTGCCTTTTGCATGAGATAGGAGAGCTAAGTGCAGGTTGTTATAGTCTTTTGTTGAAGAGCAAGGAAGAAGAATCTAGCGAGCTGTGCATATATTCTGTCCTATGCAAAGTAAGGATCATTAAGCTTTGTACTGTAACTGCTTGACCAAGATAATATAAAGAAGACTTTATGGACGTAGCCCCAGGGTGGGGGTGAACCACGATAACTGTGTGTATAGTGCTTTGTGCTTCACTCTTATGTATTTATCTCTTTCTTGGCTAAGTGCTTGATGTGATTAAGTAGATCTAGTTATGCTCTGTGTTGATGATATATGAATAAACGTTAGATCTAATATATAAGATGCTTGGTGCTTGATCTGTTGAATCTAACCTATATTTCTATGACTAAGTATTGAATCATCTATAGTATAAGTATTCACTGCGATGCTCTGTGATTTTTGTGAATATTATTAATGAATGTGTGTTAAGGAATAACTGATGCTAAGTGCATTGTAAGCAAGATAATCACAGATCTATGTCCCAGCTAAGGTTGCAGACCCCTGAGTCTTGCAACCACCCTTGCCTCTACCTTGGGTGAGACTTCATCTTCTTCGCAAGTGTTGTCGAAAGGGATGGTAGTTAGGGCTTTGTTGGTGTACTCTTGAGCGTTGAACCCTGGGTCTGCCCATGTGCCAACAAATGGTTCCATTGCCGGGACTTGGAACTGTGATTGCTAGGAACTAAAGAAGAAGAAGCTTTGTGTGAAATAAGCTCTTTGCACAGATCTGTTGCCCTAGTGTGAAGTGTTCTGTTTGACCTGTGAAGCTTTGTGCCAAGAAAAGAGGTCAGATCTAAAGAAGGAGAGGTTAGATCTGAAGGAAAGAAGTCGGATCTGTGAAGAAAGAGGTCAGATCTACAAGAAAAAGGTAATATCTGTAAGCTCTATGCCTCGATAAAGGTAAGAATAGTTAAAAGTCTTAGATTTGGAAGCTTTGTGCTCTGCAGAAGTAAGATAAGTGAAAAAAAAAATTGTTTCTAAAGCATGGATCTAGGTATGTTTTATAGATTATGTCCTAGCTTCAAAAATAGGGCATTAATAGATGAAATAAAATTTGATATGAATAGATCTAATAAATATAGTGATAGATATGTTATACCTATGCATCGAAAGAATGTCTAGACTAACAAGTGGATGTAGGATCCTAGAAAAAGTTTTTTGCAGGCTAGCCACCATGATCCTAGTGCGCTATCTAGAAGGAGTTGGGGAACATCTAAACGGATGAGAGGATTAACCCTTTGTTATAGTTGCAGATGACCGAGACATCTTTCTAGAGAATGCCCTGGGAGAAGACTTAGTTGCCTCTGTTGTAAGGCTATGGACCATGAAGTATTGGATTTCCCTAGAAAGATTGCTAGGCTTGAGAAGCTAAATATGGAACAAGCCAACCCTAAGGGAGATCAAGAGACCAAGATTATAGCAGAAACCCAGAAAGAATTAGAAAAGATATTTCTACAGATGAAAGATACCTTGAATGACCACCAGCATGTTAGGCTCTCAGAGATATTCAAAGAAAAGGAGAAAATCGAAGCAAGAATAGGGGACTTTGACATTGAATGTACTCTTGATGAAGAAGCACAAGTGAAAATTATGCCAAAAAGAACTTGGGAGGCTATAGGAAATCCCGTTGTGATTCCTTCCTTAGGAGGAACAAGTTTCTTCAGAGGAAAGCTAGTGACCTTATGTGGAAGGCTTGCTCAGATACCTGTGAATGTCAATGGAACTTTGACAGAGGAAGACTTTGAGATCATTAAATTTGTTGAAGACACCACCCCATTTACCATGCTCATAGGAAAAACCTAGATTGATAGAGAATAGGCCAGATGAAGAGAAGAAGAAAAAGCTTTGGAATAGAAGAAGCCAGAGTTAAAAGACTTTATGACTAGAAGGATCATGCACTTGATTGAAGAACAGAAGAGAAGATCGCATATATTTAATATTAGTACCTCCGATGTCGAAGCTAAGAGAACAATTAAGGATCTGCAGAAGATCGAGTTACCTATTTTTGATACAGAAAAGGTATTATCAAGGAACCATAAGAAATATTTTCCACAACGCGAAGTAACTAAGACCACAAAAGATACACATCAGAATGGTAAAAGCATTACTAAGACGAAACTCACTGGGAAGAGGGATAGGAAGTTAAGAAAGAAGAGGGCTAATACTTTAAGGTTACAAGAGGTTCTAGAGGACAGTTCACAGCAAGAAGAATTACAGAATTGGAGCTTCATCAAGATATCAGAACATCGATAGAGAGTACTTTTCCATGTTGACCAAGACCATCCCGACCACCTTCGGAAATATGATCTAAGCTCATAAACGACTTTTCCACTGTGAAGATGATCCCAAGCATCTTATCTAAATATATCCCACCACTAGGCGGACCCGTAAACCAAGACTCTGTACCTAGAGACTTCAACTATGTTGTAGTCACTACGTACTTCCCGAAAGGGGTGTGCATAGTTAATGTTGACTAGGAGAAGCTCACCACCCTAAAATTCAGTGATTTTAAACTTGGACAAGTATTTGACTATTACAAAAGGAAAGAACCCCAAGATTGTACCACAGCAATGGACCTATAACCTTGCGCAGTCAACCCTCCTCAACATAATGAAGATTCCACATTTTAGGAGGCATCAGGAAGTAAATGCCTGTGTCTGACTCTTGTTGTCCTGCTACCATGGAGGATACTTATGGTTGGACTAGCGCATCACTTCGGATCTGATTTTGATCAATCGGATCTCTGGGCTAAGCATGCAGGGCCCTGACCCACAGGACTTTTACCCTAGAAAGACCACAGATCATGCTCTTGCTCAAAAAATAAAAGACACATATGGTGATTTGGAGAAAGGCACGTGAGGTTACAAGGTATCCTCCATTGAGAATGAAACAGTACACTTTGATTGCCAGCTAATCGCAGGCAAGTTAGTCCAAAAAAATAGACCTACACAGGTGACCAGATTTGTAGTTGACCTCGCAGGGAAGTGCGCGGAGGGACTACAATTGAACTAGGTGAAATACCTCATAAATCAACTAGATCTTGACTGTAGACAAGTCCAGGACCAAGGGTATGAGTTCCACTTTAGCTGGTTTCTCATACTCATCCCCTTCATCGTGTGGGAACTACCCTTCGAACCTCTGGTCGCGAAGTTCTATACGCTGTGGCACCCTAGCGATATGAGAAAATAGTGGCAGTCCAATGCCATCTTCCATGTGTACTACACTCATTTGAGGAATTCCATTCAGTCTACATCGCGCATTACACCCAACACTCTTCATAGGTTTTGACCTTTGATGAAATTCAACGCTAATCTTCACTTCACCTACATCATGGCATGCGCAGACGATCACAAACAACAAATCCAGTCATATTACAAGCTGACAGAAGATGACCTGGAGGATATTACCAAGGAGTGGTCGACAGACCTCCTTGTTGCAGTAGATCCTGCAAAGATGTCCGATGTATATATCCCTGAAGCTATGATGGATACACCAGGACCACACAATCCTAAGAAGGATGTGGAAGTTCAAGATATCCACAACACATCCACGAAGACTGCTTCTCTATCACCTATGAAGGGAGGTGGTGAGGAAGAACTAGGGGGCAGATAAGTTGAACAAAGCAAAGGCGAGGTTACCCCACCTAGGGACGAGGAAGATCCCTCCAAGAAAAGGAAAACTACCCCACCGAGGCCCTCATCCAAAAATAAAACTAAGGCCACCCAGACCACGCTTACCCCAGATTATTTTGACTTCCTAATTTCTGCACTGAAGGATGTTTCATTAGAGCTCGTGGAAAATCAAGAAGCAAAGAAGGAGGAGCTATTCCATCAGATCACAGGATCCAAGTAGTTCCTATGATGCCGATAGCAATGGAAATATCAGGAACATGCGATGAGCCCACACAGTTATGCCAGATTACTGAGAAAGTCAAAGCTCACCTTCGATGAGCTCAAGAAGACATAGCGAAATCCACCCAATCTTTGGCACAAGCACAGAGTGCACATGAATATAAATGGAGAAAGGTCGCACAGGAGCAACTTGACTTACAAGCGAAATGGGAGGAGGAAAAATCCCAGTTATAGCAGAGGAAAGACCAGTTGCTAGCAGAGGAACTTGAAACACAAGAAAGAGTTCATAAGGCACTGCGCTCTGTGAAAATCATAGAAGTGAAGATGGAAGATCATCTTTTGCAGTAGGTGACCCAGCTGGAAGAAGTAATCCAACAATTTCAACAGCGCATCATGGACCTAGAACTCTGCACTGTTCCTGAGACACCCCAAGAGATAAGAGATCTAAGAGAGGCCACTTCTCAAAGTGTGGTCGCCCAATTAAAAACTTTGGCTTTAGAATGTAGGAAACTAAGCACCAGAAGTGCCCAGACCTATGAACCCTTGCAGAGAATCCAAAATTGCAGACATTGGAGGCACGGCTCCAATAAGAAAAGAAACATGAAAATGTGTTACAAGCGCAGCTGAAGTCCATGACCCCAGTCAAAAGAATGAAGAGGTTCGCAAAGCAATGCATATCCCAAAAACAAGTACACATGCTGCAAAGTAAAGTAATGGGCATTTCTCAATGACTGCAACCACTCCAAGAGAAGGCATGTCAACTGTTCGCCGAACTTGAAAGCTAGGGAGCTAAACTTGAACAAGGTGCCATCACCGCAACACAACACCTGGAAGGACCACTCAATGACATAGTAATCCAGGAATTTACTGAACAAGAGGCTGTCGCACTGCAGCAGGTCAAAGCCACTCTAGCCAAGCTCGAGGCTTTCGAAGCAGAATTGGTCAGACTTGAGTGACTCGGGACGAGTCACAGGTGAGTGTTGGGGGCCTGTTGGCCCTTGACCAAGTTTTGAAGAGTACTTGGTCATACTTGACCACTTTTGGGACTACGACAGCTTGCCAAGGAAGGAGCACAATGCAAAGCAGAAAATATGGAAGAAAGACCTATTTTGGGGTCTATTTTAGGGTTTTTGGGTTGATGTAATGGGAAAGGGATGTCATCCCATGGGTTTAGCCACATTTAGGCCCATTTTGTAATCTATAAATAGGCAATATAGATAGTAATATAGAGAGAGATAGTAATATAGTACATCTGTGTGATGTATGAATGAAAGCTTAGTGCTAGTATTTGGATTTGTGTGATCAGATGTATCTTAGAGTGCTCTGTGCATGAGATAGGAGAGATAAGTGCAGGTTGTTATAGTATTTTGATGAAGAGAAAGGAACAAGGATCTAGCGAGCTACGCAAATATTCTGTCCTGTGCGAAGTAAGGATCATTAATCTCTGTGTTGTAACTGCTTGACCAAGATAATATAAAGAAGACTTTGTGGATGTAACCCTAGGGTGGGGGTGAACCACGATAACTGTGTGTATAGTTCTTTATGCTTCTCTCTTATGTATTTATCTATTTCTTGGCTAAGTGCTTCATGTGATTAAGTAGATCTAGTTATGCTCTGTGTTGATGATATATGAATAAACGTTAGATCTGATATATAAGATGCTTAGTGGTTGATCTGTTGAATCTAACCTATATTTCTGTGACTACGTACTGAATCATCTGTAGTGTAAGTATTGATTGTGATGCTCTGTGCTTTCTGTGAAGCTTATTAACGAATTTATGTTAAAGAATAAGTGATGCTAAGTGAATTGTAAGCAAGATAATCATAGATCTGTGTCCCAGCTAAGGTTGCAGACACCTGAGTTTTGCAACCACCCCTGCCTCTACCTCGGGTGAGACTTCATCTTCTTCATAGGTGTTACTGAAAGGGTCGATAGTTAGGGCTTTGTTGGTATGCTCTTGAGCATTGAACCTCGGGTCTGCCCCTGTGCCAATAGATTCCATCTGGTCAATAGTGACAATACTTCCATTATGAGGGAAATGCATCACTTGGAAGAGAATAGACACCACAACGTTCATAGCATATACATAATCATGCTCGAGAAGCATATTGAAATGTAACAGGCCTTGCACCACTATAACATAAAAAAGGATAGTCTTCCCACCTAACGAGATAGGAAATGTAGGAAGAACCCCCAAATATTCACTAGGACGTATGTCAAAAGCCAACAACTCATGCGAAGTAGACACAAGTTCAGGAGATCCCAAGACTTTCCAAACCGAGGAGGATAAAATACTTGCAGAGGCTCCTTCATCCACAATACATCGATAAATTTTTATTGAATTAAATTCAACCCTTATTTGAAAGGGTGTGGAAGAAGGAAGACGAGGCTCAACAAGGTCATTCCAATCAAAGGAAACCATCCTAGGGCTTGGAAGGGGTTTTCTCGAAGTGAGAAGAATGCCCCCTTGTTCTGAAAGTACTAAAATGGAAATGCTAAAAACATATTCAGTAGACACATCACTCCCCAAAAGAAGAGTGGGATTAGTCGAAGATTGCATTGGAGTGACCACTTTGGTAGACTTGACACTTTCCAAGAGAAGAGTGGGATCAACCGAAGACTGCATCGGTGTGACCACTTTCTCAACCACTAGCTGAATAGGCTATGAGACAACATGGTCTATAGGAAAATCACCCCCCAAAAGAGGAGTGGGATCAGCTGAAGACTGTATCGACGCAACCACATTGGTAGAATCAACACTCTCCAAGAGAAGAGTGGGATCAACCGAAGACTGTATCGATGTGACCACTTTCTCAAACAATGGATGAATAGGATGCGAGGAAACCTCAGAAGACTCATAATTAGAAGAGCTTGCAGATAGGGACCACGATCTTTGTACCTCTATAATGCCAGGGCACAAATGAGTAAGGTGATCTCCCTTGTAAATATTATAAGGGAACTTAGGCTTACGTCCTATCCATCTAGGTTTCTCAACATAATCAATGCCCCCAACATGAATAGCAGTGGCTATTTTCACATCTCCAACATGACTTTCAAAGGTTGGTGATGGGTCAATAACATGACTCGCAGAGGCTACAGACCTATTGCCAATATGACTAGTAGTGACTATAATTTTTCTCCTAACATGACTTGTGGAGGCTGGGTGCTTGCCCCCAACATGACTTGCAAAAGCTGGGTGTTGGTATTCAACATGAATTGCAAAGGTTGAGGACCTATATCCAACATGACTCACAAAGGTTGGTGATTTTTTCTTCCTATTCTTCCTCTTTCTATTTTGTTTAGACTTCTAGTTACTAGTAACTGTACCTTCACCAGAGATGGGAGAAGGAGGAGGAGAAGACTTTGTTTATGAAGGAACATCAACATGATTCCCATGACATAAGGCACTTAACTGGGAAGTGTCAAGAGCATTTGGGACATTTGGAATAGTACCTAACCAAACCGGTAATCCCACATTCAACCCAGGAATGTACAAAGTGGCTATCAAAGGGACACCAACATTTTTGAAGAAAGGAAAATCACAAGAATCCCCTTGCGAAGGGGTTCCTTGGTTGGTATCATTAGTAAATTTATCCTTGAAGATCTTATGCATAGGTTATCCCCTTGCAAGATTGTTCAAGTCCGTAAAAGTCTCACATACTGACTCTGGCGAACCAATGGTATAAAAACAATGCCTATAAATAGGCGGCTCCACATTTGTAAGTGGAAGACTGAAAAGTCCTCACAACTGGCAGAGTGGGAGGTCTACCACCTTAGGTAAGAGACCGAAGGAAATGACTGACTAAATCACTATGGAAAACTAGGGAGCACACAACACACACTAAAAGTTCCTAAAATAAAATCAAGCAGACGACTTTCTAGTAGGAAGGACAATTACGTCAGTCAACAGTAGAGAAACTAACCGGTACAAGTGAAACTTGAAAACAGAAGCACGTGAGATCGGAAGAGCGGTTCAGCAGGAATAAGAAAGGAAAATCACAAGAATCCCCTTGCGAAGGGGTTCCTTGGTTGGTATCATTAGTAAATTTATCCTTGAAGATATTATGCATAGGTTATCCCCTTGCAATATTGTTCAAGTCCGTAAAAGTCTCACATACTGACTCTGGCGAACCAATGGTATAAAAACAATGCCTATAAAGAGGCGGCTCCACATTTGTAAGTGGAAGACTGAAAAGTCCTCACAACTGGCAGAGTGGGAGGTCTACCACCTTAGGTAAGAGACCGAAGGAAATGACTGAATAAATCACTATGGAAAACTAGGGAGCACACAACACACACTAAAAGTTCCTAAAATAAAATCAAGCAGACGACTTTCTAGTAGGAAGGACAATTACGTCAGTCAACAATAGAGAAACTAACCGGTACAAGTGAAACTTGAAAACAGAAGCACCCTCTAGGTATACTCTATGAAGCGTGACCCGACGTCTACCCTAGGCACCGTGGTATACCCCCTCAATCACCCGTGTAAGTCCCTATAATATGGGAAACTAAGTTGCCAACTCGTAGTCAGTCACCAGGTGAGTGCAGTCAATAGTTGGGCATATCGCAATGAGCAGAATAAAAAGTTTGAAACATATCGAGGGTATTGAAAGCAAGTGGTTCAGAAGAAAACAAAGGATCTAGAACGGATTTGAGGTCCACGAAGCTCCATAGGAAAATTTATTTGGTAGTATTCCCACGACAGATCCTCAATATGCGTTCCCCACTATGTTTAGTCTATCTTTGGAGGGGTTATCTCCACTTCCTTTCCTCACATGACCTCGTGTTTAGCCCCTATGTTAGAGGGGGGTCCCAGATAACTTTCACGTCACTGGAATTTAACACTCCCTAGCTCTAACTCCAATGCTTGTTTAACAACCTTGAAGAGTTTCCTCTCCAACCTAATTCAAGGGCCTAACCCTAAACTAGTTGGTTGACCCTACAAACCTTGAAGAGTTTCCTCTCCAACCTAATTCAAGGGCCTAACCCTAAACTAGTTGGTTGACCCTACAAAAATAAAAGGTCTAGTTAATTTTAGATTTAGTTTTCTTTTTAATGGCTTGGTTTACTCAAAAAGGGTGTGGTAGTGCAACTAATGTTGTTAAGACTCTTGCAAAAAATGAAACTTATAAGAACACTAGCAAAAAAGGATTATCTTTCTTATTTTTCTTTTGAAATGCTTTCAATATGAGAAGAAAACACAACACTATGATAATTTTTTTTTCTTTTTCAAATAACAATGCAAAGAAAATGCAAAGAAAGAAAGAGACCTAACAAACTAAGTTTTATTTTATTTTCTTCCAATAAAAGAAGAAATAACAAAAGATTTTAAAAGAAACTGATGAATACACGATTTTTCTTAAAATCCAAGCTAAAAATAAGCTAAAGATGCTAGGAAACACAAGAAGACTAAAGAAACAAGTAAACTGAATTGTAACCCAAGTTATGGATGTGAAAATAGAGACTATGAACTAAATCAAGAAACCCTGAGAAGTATAAACCTCAATCAGAAAAGAGGTTGGCTTCCTCTTTTTCAAAAAAATTATTGAACCAGAGATGCTACTATTGCTTCAGCAGCCCGTGTATGTACGCAGGTTGTTTACTGAGCAGAGCATGTATGTACGTGGGCTGACCCAAATCAAGGCGCATGCACCTCTGTACTTATTTAAAAAAAGAAAGAAACAGACAATCTTATAGGGCAGGGAGAATTGGTATGGCACCTGGAGGTGACCAGAATCCATTAAAAGACTCAAAAGACTCAACGTAAACTAGAAAGGCAGAAAAACCAATCAAACAACTTGAAATTCCCCTTAAACCCAAGAGGCTTCCCCAATATGGTCACTAGTTCTGCTAGCGAAAAAAACCCCTTACAACTACACCGAGGTTCAGAATGTAGGTAGATCAATTAACTGTCTAAAAGTCAACTACTTCTCTAAACTACCCCAAACACACCAAAACTCATACAAGAAAATCAAAGATGAGGGAGATCGGGTAACTATACCTCTACTCTGTGTCTGGTGATGATCCCCTCATGCTTGGAAGATTTGTTGACTGCATGCCTCCTCCCAGGGCTGGCCTGCATCCAAATATTGACAAACAATAAACAACAAGCATGTTATTCCATATACAAATTAGGGTTAGATGTTAGAATGTCAAAACATAAAAAACATAAACCAATAAAATCATTCAATACACCATGATTTGGGACAAGAAATGTAATTATTTTATTAACAACTTAATGATTATACCTTTACAATCAAAGCCGAATACTACTCCATGAACATGGTCCAAGATCCTCTTCACCAAGCTCCAAGTGAACCTTTGTATGGCTTCTCCTCTCAACATTTTTATCTCTTCTTGGGAAGTGAATGGGTTCTGATGGAGGAAGAAGGGCCAATGGGGAAAATGCAGAGGCAATTCTCACAAAAGGGCTGCAATAACTTGGGCAAGGAGGGGATGTGAAATGGGTAGAGTTTCACTGTTATTATTTCTAGATGTAAAATGAGACCCCAACACCTCCTTTTGTATGACAAAAGGATGGTTATTCGGTTGGGTGATGGGTTATAGGTGGTGGATTAGTTGGAAAACTACCCAATAGCCCATAATCTCAATGAATTCCTTGCAACTTTT
>CBVK0103202404.1:0-14988 GCA_900067695.1 Picea abies | reverse complement strand
TTCATAACAAATATTCCCATGGAATAACAATTCAAATATTTGCAAGATATCAATTAGACAAGAAAAGAGTATTTCTATTAAAATGTAATTAGTAGAAGTGAATGAATTACAAACTTCTATTTCGGCATGGTTTAGAACCGAGAAACTAAGTCCCTTCCAGCTGGGCCTCCACCACTTCAATCTTCCACCAAAGGAAAGCTCATATAAGAGAGACAATGAGGTTCTCAATCAAGTAGGGAAGAGCTTGGGGGATGAAAAATGTGTTCATACTTAAAAGGACAAAGGGATGCAGACTCAATATGAAGTGAATAATTTCTCCAGAGTAAATTTTCTCTCAAAGTTGAATTCTTCTTCTCTTTTCCACGGTTTGGATATGGCCCATTTATAGCCTTCAAGTGGAACTAAAGGGATGATTCAGAACGTTTCCAGTATATGGAAGGTCAAGGATCATGGATCCTGTGACGTGACATGGAAACTCGACACTATTTTTTAATTTTGGGCACCAAACCCGATGTACGTAGGATGTAATGGTGGAACTTGCATATACACATGATGTATAATAGTTAGGGCGCATATATGTGGAAAAATATTGTTTTTATCTCTGGGATTTGAAAAAAGGGACTTCAAGTCTGTGTAGGGAAATGGAAAAAATCCTTCTGAGAAAACTTGCATAGGGTGAGGAAAATCTTGCTATAACACATGCACAGGTCCATGATAGACAATTTACTTTATCTCACAGCTTCAAGGCTTGACATCATGCAAGTTGTTGGTTTGGTAGGTAGGTTTCAGTCCAATCCCAAGGAAACTCATGTTCTTGCAGTCAAAATAATATTAAGGTATTTGCAAGGAACTATTGATTATGGACTGTGGTATCCAACAAACAAAGACCTCATTCTTAGAGCTTATACATATACAAATTGGGAAGGAAGTATTGATGATAGAAAAAGCACTAGTGGAGGTGCATTCTTCCTTGACAGTTGTTTAGTATCCTAGCTCAACAAGAAACAAACTTCCATTTCCCTCTCTAATGTTGAAGCAGAGTATATAGCTGAAACATCATGTTGTACACAAGTGTTGTGGATTAAAACCAATCTTAAGGATATTCAAGTTCCTTGTGATCAACCCGTTTCTATCATGTGTGACAATACAAGTGCTATTAATCTCTTTAAAAATCATGTTCAACACTCTAAAACTAAGCATATCCCCATCAAGTATCACATTATTAGAGAATAGGTTTAAGATCAGGTGGTTAAATTAGAATGTGTTCCTTCCAAAAAGAAGATTGCAGATATATTTACCAAGCCATTACCTAGGGACTCCTTTGAGTACCTTGGAGAGAAGTTGGGAGTCCTTCCCACTCCTCATTCTCATGCATGAACCTTCATGATAGGTTAGAGGCTGCGGAAATTCCTACCCAACCTCAAGGGGAGAAACACAAGAAATTGAGCAGCAAGAAATACAACATTTCGATAGGGGGAGTCACTCTCAGAATGTTTGCAGTCAGAAGTGAAGTTCTCTTTGCCATTGATGTCAAAGGGGGAGAAAAATACAACTATGACAAAGAGGATCATACAACAAGGGATAGTGAAGGATAGAGGAACACACTGACAACACTAATAGGGGGAGAAACTACAACTATGACAAAGAGGATCATACAACAAGGGGGAGTGAAGGCCATAGGAACACACTGACAACAATGACAGGGGAAGAAACTTGATGGTAGAGTTTCCATCAATGAAAAAGGGGGATTTTTTTGAGCATATGTTTTCATTGATGTTAATGAGGTCATGAACATGCTGCACAAAAATTATGGTGCAAAGACGACACACAGGCCAAGGAAGTGTGTAAAAGGTTGAAAACATAATTGCATAGGAGGATTGAAGGACAGAGGGATCAACGATGAAAAATAAATCACATAAGTGATTGAGTCTTCCAGGAGTGGACGCAGAATAGGAGGATGACCTATGATGCAGTTCCTAAGTAAAGTGGAATGCAACAAATTCCCTTCTCTATGATCGCAAAATGATTCAGTGGTTGTTTAGGCTACAATGTGATGATGTTTTTGCAAAGATCATAGAGTGTCTTGAGAAAGAAATAAGTGATAGAGTGAATTGTGACAGAGTGTTTGGAACACTGTGCAGGGTGCCTTGAGCTAGTACAAATAATGGTGTAGTGGACTGTGATGAGATGAATTCTGAAGTGGAATGCAATTGAATGAGTGGAAGTTTAGAAGTAGAGTGAACGACCCACCAAGGGAACTTACATTATGATAGGGAGATTTAGTAAGCACACTATAGAACAAGTGTGACAGGATGAATTCTTGTAACTTGAGTCTTTCTCTTTGGTTCTATCTGCACAGTGGATGCTTTATAGACTAGAATAAAATTACTATGTCATTTTTCTGGAAATGCTCGAATAGCCTGGAGCTCATTCGTTGGAAGACTTGGTCCATTTTATTTATTCAAAGTTTGTCCACAATGTAACAGTCATGTGTCCACATACTTTATTTAGACAAAATTTTAACTGACAGAATTTTGATAAGGTCAAAGTTTGTCCACAACATAATTTTCATACTTTATTTAAAAAAAATTGTAACTGGTAGGATTTTGATGTGGTCAAAGTTCGTCCACATTGTAACTATTATGCATCCACATAAAGGGAGGTGAACTCAAGAAAATTAGTATAAGTATGCATGTGCTCTGATCATGGAGTAGGAGCGAAGGGTGGGAGAATATGATACTATAATTATTCATAGGAACATAAATGTAAATTTCCCAGTTTGTGTTTAAAGATTTGTGAATGTAACACATTTTCTGAATTTAGGGTGGTAGGGTGGTGGTAGGGTGAGTTGAAGCTCACAGAGGATTGGTTTCCTCATTATCTACGACAGGTTGGTGCCTAAGAGGATTAGTGTCCACATCATTTGTAATAGGTTGGTGCCTGAGAGGATTGGTGTCCTCATCATTTGTAGCAGGTTGGAGCCTAAGAGGATTGGTTTCCTCATTATCTATGAGAGGTAGGTGCCCGCTGAGCTGAATTGTAAGTCGATGCTTGAAAAAGAACATAAAGAATATGTTCTATGGTTTTTTCCTGCCTTGGGTTTCCATGTAAAACTATTTTTGTATTGTGTTCACTATGTTATTTTTTATTTTTGTCTGCATCTGTCATTAAGTGCACACTTTTAAATCACTTAGATGGTTATTTTGATTTCTACTTGTATCTGTCATTAAGTGCACAAATATAAATAACTTAACTAGTTGAAAGAAAAAGAAAAATGTAGAAAGTTAATGTAATACTGATTCACCCCCCCTCTCAATATTACTGTGATTTTCAAAATTCACTTGTTATCTCTTTTGTCAGGTTCGGAGAGGTCATATCAATTTGGAACAATTTCTATTCTTTACACCTATGACTTGGATCATATTTTTTTTATCAAAATTATAGAAAATTCTACATCTTTGGTAGTATGTCATTTTTGTTGGAGACAACCTTTGTACTTTCATGAGATGAGTAGGGGTTATGCTTGGGGAATTAACCTAAGGAGGGCGAGTGTGCAGAATGAAAGAGGATTTTTTTGTTTGTGCATTGATCACTATATTTATTTCTAGAACCCTTTGAGATGCTACCAACTAGGTAGTGGTACGTTGCATTCTAACTTGTGCTCAAATCTCCTCCTTGAGGCCCCTAATTGAACATTCTTTATACAAATAATATGTTGAGTTCTCTATATAAAAGGTTAATTTCTCAAAGGATGATATAATATATGCAACTAATATTATTTACCATAACTTGGTAATCCCCCCAAATAGTGAGTATCTCACTCAAAATGCACATGAATATCTTTAACAAACTGCCTCCAAGCGATGTAGCCTGCATAGAATATTTTATGGCATTCCCAACATTGCCATCATTCCAAATCCAGATACAAGACCCCGAACCTTATTTTCATCATATCATCAATAATTTTATGGAGGGAGAAGTAATGTTCCATCTAGGTGACCCATCCTGATGGGTTAGAACCATAAAACTTGTTTAGGTCCACTTTAGGAAACAAATGCCATATGTTATTATCCATTGAGGGTGTTTTATGGCTGTGAGAACTTGAAGGGGATTGATGGTGCATTTATATTATTGAATTATGAGTTTCTTCTTGGCATGGCTCGATGTGATGTGCATCCCATGGGTATTTGTATGGTATGCCTTAAACTTTCAGAAGAACAAACTTCTTACTCAACATTTGATCCAAGATGACTAGGGTTTGATGAATTTTCTAATCTAACTTCTCATTCAATTTCTAATACAAAATTTTTATGGTCTTCTAAATTTGTTGAATATAGCCATTAAGAGTTCTCTATTGAGGTTATTGATTATCCAAACTACTAGAAATAGAGAGGGTAATCATATTTTCCGGAGTGTTTGTATGAGGTGGTTTATAGTGCTCCATCATGTGTAAGTTCACTAAAAAATGTTATTGGATCCTATGGCTAAGCAATTGTTAGGAGTTATAGCTCTTTGATATATGTATGGGGTCCAACAATAGTACTCATCTCAATATCTCAAGGCACTAATTAAGGAGGCTCAACTATTCCCTTATCCATACTACTTGACTCCCTAGGTACTAGAGAGTTTAAAGTATACCTAAGGGACTTCCTATATACCCAAGGTTATGTGGAAGTGATATTTTGTATACATGTACTATCCAATGAAATACTACTCAAAGGGGTTCCAAAAAGGGTTATAAGGTTTTCCAACAATTTGATTCCACCTGTATTTCATGTGTGTATTCTTCCTTGACCCCATTTTTACCCATGAGATGATAGATCACTATGTTATTTAAAGATTCCAGAACATGTCTCTAAAAAAAATTCAAATATTTAGGATATTGTTGTCCTGAAGAAAGAACTTTAAAATCTTCGGAAAATAACTTACTTTTCAAGGAAGGGTTTGAGGTCGAAATTTTAAAATAAGCACTACTCCTACAATATTTATCATAATTTCAATTATGACAACTTTTTAGAAATGGCATGGCCACTTTGCATGTACTAGCATTAGTTTGACAAAAATATAGGCACTTTGTCAAAAGATATTCACTTTGCAATATTTGTGGCCATCACCAGAAAAACCCTAAAACAATTTATTTCTAAATCAATGATATCTTCACTTCCTAGACTCCGTTTGAGATTATTTTATTTTTTTAATTTGGTGTTTTTGTGTGAGGTACTCAAATATACCATCATTTTCTTTATATTTTGCACTTAAATTTTCATAAATTGATCTAATCCTCTATCCTCTTTTTTCCCTCAAAATTTTTGCAAAAAGAAGAAAACAGCTGTCTCTTATTATCCTCTTTTTTCCCTCAAAATTTTTGCAAAAAGAAGAAAACAGATCTCCTTCCTGGCCCAATAAAGAGACTTGATGCCATTTTCAATGTACTTAACCCCAAAACTATGGTCCCACTTATAATGAAGGATGAATAACTAATTTTGGTATATTTTCCACCCAAATTGTACTTAATGATAAAATCCCTAATCCATAAGGTACAACTCAAGGTGAAACCGTTAGGATGATCAATATTGTCACCTTAATAACCTACCCTCATCAATTTACGCCAAATATCCTTAGGATCAAGGGGGTTATCCCCAGAAGGATCACTAAGACCAAGCAATGAGGCACAATGTGAATTTGAGAGTAGCCTTAGTAAAACTAAGTTTTAGGGGTTTTAGGGTTTTAAAATAGGTGATGGAACAAAGTAGAGATCAATAGCAAATCCAAAAAGGGAAATGGAGTCAAGGTGAATCAGATGTATTATGAGGTCAATAATAAACCCTCTTAATAATTAGTTTACTTCATTCAAATATTAGGACTAAGAGATTAAAACCAAAGAGGAAGAATAATCCCTCACCCACTTAAGTTTAACAATGGAGATAAACATTCAACAAGAAGGGATCCTCATGGGAATAACCTTCACCAAAAATATCAACTATGGCTTGATAAACTTACTCAATACTCATTGTTAGAGATCTAAAGGAAAAACAAAGCAAGTAATTGAGCTTACCAAGCCAACAAAGGAAGATGGAAGGAATTACCTTGGAACGTCTTACTTCCAAGTGGTGGATTTTACCCTTCAAATGGATCAATCTAGTTAGCTCATATAAGACTTGATCATTTCACCATTAATACTTATGCACCAAAGAATAACCAATATAGAGAATCTTCAATAATTGACAACAATCATCAACAAAGAGAGAACCCTTTAGATAACTACATTCTCCAAGAATGATATGTCAATTAATATCCAACGAGTGAACGCTCCAAAAATTCAACCATGAGTGATAATGAGGAAGGGGACCTCTTTATATAGAGTGTTTCTCACCTTCCTTTACATTAACATAACAATATCTCATGTGAGATCCTTAGATATAGTTTAGGGAGGGATAAAATAATATTATTCTCCAACTGTATAGTAAAAGATATAATAAAAATGAGGCGGTCAATCCATATGTATAGTGATATAAGAAAAATATCCCCAAAAGAGAGGTACATCTCCATTATGGATGAAATAAGGTGATTCAACACGCAACATATAGCCTCCAAAGGCCCTCAAAGTGTGTATATTCTCAACAAACTCAAATTTTGCAATTCAACCCTTCTAAGTCTACTCAAGTTGTATGGACAAGTATCCAAGGTGGAAAATTCCCATAAATAATGAGTAAAACCCCACCAAAGGGGGAGGCCCTATCCAAATTAGATCCAATAAGAAATGTATGATGTCTTCAAGATGTAGCAATCCTCCAAAATTCATTTGAATCATCCCCTCAAGTCATGGGAGGGATTACCAAGTCCACACATGAAAATAGAACCTTTGATGCAATCTCCAAGGTAGATATTTGTTCAAGTGATGTGATACATGCCTCTAAATGAGGGAATAAGGTGAGAGCTCCAAAATCTAGGACATGGCATGGCATGAGGAGCCTTGGCACATGAAAAATAGATCAAAATTGTTTTTACCAATGCCTTAGGAATCGTGAACTACCTTGATATATGTGAATATGCCTTGTGAAATGTGAAATACCTTGGGAACTGTGAAGATGCCCAAAAGATTGGATGAATCCAATGTCATGCTCAATCCCTAGGTTGCTTCAGTAAAGGGAATATACATCATCAAGTGCCACATCATATGATCAATAAATATGTCATCAAAAACATCTAGTTCAACATCATTTATGAAACCAGGTGGGTACCCCAAACATCCAAGGCTCTTATTGATGAAAATCACTAGGTTAATGAAGAAATTCATTGGTGTTACCCCTATGAAAAATAAGGGATAATATATGGCTCCAACTCGGGGACATGTTATCTTCTTGGGAGTGCATGAGAACCTTATAATATAGTCATATACATATGAGAATGGCCTCCACATCTAGCTAAAACACCACACATCAAAATCTCGCTTTTGCAAAACAAGCCATAAGCCATCAATGCCTATGACATATATGAAAACAAATCTAGTGCTCAAAGGAGATTATTCATACTACTCTAATGCTCAAAGAAGATTATTCCTTTCCTACCCTACTATAGCATGTGGAAGATGAGTGTGCTAGAAGAAATCAGAGAGTCAATGCAACCACCTTAGCACCTCAAAAATAAAATGGAATTTTCCTCTATGTTTGGTCATCATACAAAAATAAGAGATTAAAATTTATATGCTTGTGGGATAGAATCTCTAAAACTGCAGGGTTGAACATGGACCTAGGAACCTATAAATAAAATATATCATTAAGTGTATGCAAAGGTCGAAAATAACGACCATGTGATTTTTTTATCCAAGATTGTACATGGCTACTATAACTGTTGTCAATCCATGAAACATATCCTTGTCCTTCCATGAACCCTAACATTTGTCATATTCTACCACCTAAGTGTTAGTGTCAGAAGTCACTCCTAGATTGCTTGTAGGAGCAGAGCCTGACTTTTAACCCATTCTTTTGCATTCTAACCCCCTTACAAGAAATATCGCTAACACTAAGAGTACACCATACTACTTGAATGCATGTTGTTGCATTTCTAATTTGAGAACTGAAATAGAAGGTTGAGTGTTTGAAATAGGAGGGGTATACTTTGCAAATATCTTCTTTCCCTTTGAAAACCAAGCATTATATTCATTAATATTATTTATTATCCCTCTAGAAACATACAAGTCACGATCAAACAAAATATCAGACACATATAGTTCGATGTTTCTAGTTACAATTGAAATAATCTCATTTTCTAAAGCATGCCCGTGAGTGGGAGTAATTTCATTTACTGCACATGTTTCATCGTTCTTATACAAAGTGTCATGGGATAGACCTATTGCTTCATTCACCTTTGGAACACTATCATAAACAATTATTAAGAGTACGAATAATTTCCTATACAAATGTTGCATATTGATGCTTCACCCCATTCGTTATTACCTCAATCAATTCACTGCAAAACCACCCAAAACGTTGCAGGTCAAAAACATGTTCATCGACATGAGATTCAAGGAACATATTAAATTTGTGTGGTGAGGGGATGTTGTTAAACTTCTCTACGCTTTCAAATGAAAAAGGATTTAGGATCTCAAATTTGTTTTAATCATTTTCAAGCCACCCAAAACAAAACAATATACACACAATGGGCCTGTATTTATCAAAAATTTTAAATGCACAAACCAATAAGTAATATAGAATGCTACCCTGAAAGACTATATCCATGTCGATTTCATTTGCATAGAGTTTTGAATTTGACTTATATCAAGAAAAAAATAATATATTAAATGTTGCAACCTAAAAGGTGATCCTTATTCAAATTCCAAGAAGCCATGATCACCTCCATCGTTGGCCCAAGAGACTTGCATGGTATCAGTCAATGATACAACAATCAACAAACTAGGGTAGAGAACCAAATAAAAAATGGATGATTGGTTAGCACATTTTTTAATTTGGACACTACTTGAATATAATGTCAACAACACTAGGATCACGCACCAAGTATATACTTTTGAGTCTTGTCTTGTTTCAACTCATGGTGAGCATCTATAAAGGAAAGGTTCATAGCTATTTAAACTCTACTTTTTTAGCGTTGATTCCAAAGGAAAACAAGCCTATGACCTTCGGCGACTATATACATATTTCTCTCTGGAACCTTTTTTATAAGATGATTGCGAAGGTGATTGCAAATAGACTGAAGCCAATTCTCTCGAAATCACTGCCAAGTGAACAACTCGGCTTCTTAAAAGGCAGGAAAATATTGGATGCTATTGGGATTGCACAAGAATGTATTCACAGTATAAAATAGAAAAATCTCCAAGATCTTGTTTTAAAGTTGGATCTAAAAAAGATCACGATTGTGTTAGTTGGGGCTTTCTCAGGTTTATTTTGATTAAAATGGGTTTCAATTTACTTACCATAAACTAGATCATGAGTTGTGTTGTTAGTTATTCCTTTGTTGTTATAATTAATGGGGAGGCCTCTTACTTATTTCAGAGTGAGCGCGACCTGAGACAAGGTTTCCTACTGTTGCCTTTATTATTTATTCTAGTCATGGAAAGTTTAAGTTTGTTGCTGAAGAAATCCCAAGGTGAGGAAGTTTTTCTGGGGTGAAAGTTTCCCATATTGTTAAAATTCTCCATCTTTTTTTCATAGATGAAATTTTAATTATGGCAAGGGACACCTTGGAGGAGTGGATGGAGATAAACTCACTCCTGAAGCTTTTTTGTGGTGCTTCGGGCCTGAAAGTAAATATGAGTAAATTGACCTTTCATCATTTGGGTATCCAAGGAGATTTACTGGAAAAGTTTAAAGATGTCTTGTCCTTCAAATTTGTTGACCTGGAGGAGGGATTTAGATATTTGGAATACTTTTTAAAAGAAGAAAAGTTAAATTTTGTAGACTGGAGATGGCTCATTTCAAATATTGAAACTAGAATTGGTCACTGGTATAATAGGTGGTTGTATGTTGGTGGGCGCTTTATTATGATAAAATATGTCTTGGAATCATAGTATGTATATTGGATGGAACTTGTGGCGGTTCCTAGATCAGTTTTAAATAAAATCTGACAACTAATTTTTGAGTTCCTTTGGTCTATAGGTGGTTCAACACAAAATTACCATCTTTGTTGCTGGGAGGCGATCTCTAAACCGAAGTTTTATGGTGGCTGGGGACTTAGAAACTTATTTCACTTTAACCTGGCACTGGCTGCCAATTCGTTGTGGAGAGTGTTAACAAAACAAAGGAACTGGAATAAGGTAATAAAGGATAATTATTTTCCTTATACTTTTTTCACCACTTGGCTTAGATCGGCTACGACAACGCAACCTTTGGCCTCACAAACTTGGAAAAACTTAACAAAGTCCCTTCCTCTAATCACACATTGGCTTAGTTGGTTTCCAAGTAATGGTAAGTCAATCCTTTTATGCCAATATACTATTCTGGGAAATGGTACTTTATCTTTTCTCTCTCTGGATCTCTTAGTAGTGCCAAAAGATAGAAATTTTAGATATCTCTATCGAGCTAGGGTTCAAAATTATCAGGGTTTATATATTGACCAGTGGAAAAGTAGTAGGGATCTGGGCCTGTTAGGTGATCTTGCATATGAGTGGAGCTCCTTCTATAATTTTCTTATGTGTTCAGGGATCCACCTTCAACACAGTGAACATCTCCTTATCTGGACCAGGGACGATAACTCAGGATGCCTCTCTGTCAAAAATGTTTATTTAGATTTACAACAAAAGCTTTGGCAACACTATGTATCAGGTTGTAGGTGACATTTATGGTCATGGGACATTGTTTTGAAGATAAAATTATTCACTTGGCTCAAGGTGGAGGATAAAATTCTCACTTGGGAGAACCTACTTAAAAAGAGCTGGGAAGGACCAAGTTTTTTCCCTCTGTGCTCTTATGGCCCGAATTCAGTTATGCACCTTTTTATTTATTGTACTTTCACTCTTAGGGTGTGGAAGAATTTTTACTATGCACTCCAGATTATCACTTTGTGGGAAGGTGAATCACTATCAAACTGTTATGCCACTTGGATAAAAAAAGAATGGAACTTCAGAATGATGCCTTCCTTGGTCTATTGGTGCATTTGGCTAGAAAGAAACAATTTTTTTTGAAAATCATAATCCATATATACAACTGGTCTTTAAAAAAGCTGTAGGTATTCAAAAATTTGAAAAAGTAAAGGGTTCCCGAAGAGGTAAGGGTCCTTGGATACAAAAGACTCCAGTTTTTACTATGCAAAATATAGGGTGGTTCGATGGTGCAGCAAAATAAAATGGAAATTTGAGCATAGCAGGGGGAGTCATCAAAGTCAATGAGGATACGAGCTACAAATGGAATTTTAATTGTGGTCTTGGGACCAATACAAGGGCGTAACTATTAGGGGCATGGGTGACCTTATCATTGGTAGTCTGACTAGGACTAGATCAACTACAAGTTTTTGGTGACTCTAAAGTCATAATTGAGTGGCTAAATGGAAGGGGGAACTTAAATGTAGATGCCCTTCTGGGTTGGATGGACAAGATTAGGGCTTTAAAAAAATCGTTTAAAAACATCAGTTTTGATCACTTATTTAGAGAAAAGAATTTGATAGTTGATGCTCTTTCCAAAAAATATTTGAAAGACCCAGAAGGAATGATCACCTACATCAAATGGATCAAAGGACATGAAGTCCCATCATATAATTTGAAACTCTATTAAGGACTCTGACTCTTGCAATATTTCTGAAATCAGTTTTTGATCCTTTGATCTATGTATCTTCCCTAGGACTTATGCAAAAGCTTAGTTATCTTTTTTATATTTTGTTCTTATGTAAAAGATGCTCTCCATTTTCTATTTTGTGGGAGCTCATGCTATGGCCTGGATACTTACTCATAGCTGAGATGGATGCTTATCCTTCGTATGAGATATGGATGCATATTCTATGCCTGAGAAGGAACACACTCTTTTGGTGGGGTTGGGATATTTATTACTTTACCATGACTGATCATTATGTAGAAGTGACTTGTAAGTGAAAACACTATATATATCAATATATTGGGAAATGTTCTGCTGAAAAAAAACACTCATGGTGAGCATATATTGTAATGCATGAGTTCAACTCCCAAATATCACATGAGGGGTATCAAATACATCAAGAGCTGATGAGAAAATATGTCTCATATCTTCAAGGTATGCCACAAAGTATTCATGATTTATAATCCCATGTTCACCTGTGCAAGGAGAATCACCACCAATTTAATGTTGATCTTAGTCATTCTTAAAAAAAAACTCTAAATGTAAACCCATAGCTACACTAATGATATTTCTCCTAGAAAATCCTTATGAATTGGAATAAGGGATCGTCCCTATCCTTGAAATTTACTTTTACAACATTATGCTTCCTGCAGGTATAATATCCATAGTGAGCATCATGAATTGTCTCTATGTTTTATTGACATATCTTTGAACAACATTAAAGATTCCCGAAAGTGACAACTCGGGGAAAGGTATTGCTTGAGCGTAGACTTAATCGATGCAATGATCCCTTTGTAGGCTTGTATTTCCACAACCTCTTGTAGTATGACAAGAAATTACATTTCCAAGATGAGTGCCTATAGTGAAAGAAGGATATTTCTCTATTTGTACTCCACTAGGTTCATGAAATAATTTCAGTGAAATGATAGTCTGGTGCTCTTCTTCACGAGTATCATATATAGGATGGCCCTCCGAAATCCACAATATAGGGCCAATTACTGTTACATACCAGTTGTAAGTTATTAATCACAAAGTCAAGGAGGTAGATACATACCCTTTTATCCTCAAGAAATTTATCAAAGTCAGACCTATCATGGTTAATGCTTCCTTTTGCACTCAATACTTTTGGCTAATCTTCCAAGAAAACAAGATTAGAGCATTGAAGTATATTCCCTCCCATATGTAGTGAATCTTCCAAACCAATCTTATTGCTTGAAAATTAATGACACCAGTCTTTTTCAACAAAACTGCAAGTAGTATTATCTTTAGAATGGTTATTGGTGGTTAAAGGAAGCAATCTTTCAGTTTTCACTTTGCAAGGTAGATCTTCCATAGAAACAATTTCATCAAAATTAAATGTACACTTTCCTTCACTATTCTCATAGTGAAATTCATGAATGTCCATGATTTTGGCATGCTCTATCCAGACAGAGTTAGAGAGAAAGATGTCCACCTTTTTTCATCTAGAAGATCTTCATATTCTAATATATCAGTAATCTTGGAAAGCGTTATAGTTGACTGGTCTTATGGAATAGTAGATATGTGATCACATGACAAGTCATGTAACTAAGATTTAATATTGGTGGGAAATTATTCATTTCAGAGTACACAAACTTTATCTATGGCAAGCTATTGTTTGTCCTCTAAAATTGTGAGCTTATCATGTAAAACAATAGGGTTCAAATCACATAGATACAAACTTGCATTATCTTATCCACACCCATAATATTTTGATTCCCTATGATATTTGAAATCCATACCTCATTATTCCACAACTTCCTGGTAGATATTGGGTCTGTCACGAGGCTAGAAGTGACCAGAATCCATTCACATGCTACTCTATTTGCATAGTTATTGGAGTTAAAAGTGAAAAAAATGATTTGTCTTCAATTTTGGAAAGTATTCTTAAATAATATCTTCATCATCTTCAAGAGGAGGTCCAAGAGATTTGCCAATAGGGTTTTGTGCACCATATACTTGCTTGAATGTTTCCACAATGGGAAGCCATTGTTCATAATTATTGGGGCCCATCGTCTACAAATTTTTTTAGAAAACTCTACAAAAGATGATATTTTTCCTTTGAAAATACTTTCAAACCATCTCCTTGCATCCCCTTTGAGACTAAATGAAAAAAAAAATCATCATATCATCTTCATGAATGTTTCTATTGCTTAAAATAAATTTAATGAAAGATGAGATATGTAATATGACTAAATCATTATGTCCATAAAAAACTAGAGTTTCTCTTACATCTGCATCTGGGTTCTCATGAGGAAACCTTAAGATATTGAAAAAATCAAAAGGAGCATACCAATCAACTATCCATGGAGACAATTCCATTTTCTTTCACTTCTAGATCTTCAATAAAATCCTGAAAATAAAAATATGCAATGAGTAATGATCATACCTCATACAAATACCAAGGTAGAGTCACCAAGACGATCTTTTCTTCAATATCCTTCAAATTGATGGATGTTCTCACCTATACACCCAAAAAATAATTCAAAATCTATAAGGAACAAGGTACTTTTCCCTTCATGGAGTCACCTTGTGAGAAGGATATCTTCAATACAACACTCTCACAAATGTGTCATGAAGCATAGTCTTCAATTTTTTGGAGTGAATGGACTTTATCCCAAGTAATTGTTCCAGAATGTTACCGCCCAAATTTTACTTTATCATGAAAATCCCGATCCACAAGGTACAACTCAAGGGGAAACTGCTAGGATGATCACCACTTTCACCTCAATAACCTATCCTCTTCACTTTAGTCCATCTCTCCTCTGAATCAAGGGGAGTTTCCCTAGTAGGATTACTAATACCAAGTAATGAGGTGTTGGAATACTAAGAGGGGGCGGGGGGGTGAATCAATATGAGCACTTTTATTACTTTTAACAATAGTATATAAACTTCAATTTATTCAGTAGTATATCATCAATGTATCAATCAACAATATATCATCAATGAGAACATAAACATAAGAAGCATCACATCACATCAAATGCACAGTACACCATAATTTATGTGGAAACCCAAATGGTAGAAAACCACAAAATGATTTCTTGTATATCAAAGACTACATTCATTGGAAGCACCAACTTCCCATTTCTCTAGCTGCAATTGGAAGGAGGCTCCGACCCCCTATTTATAGGATTTAACCTGAAGGAATCTACAACTCCCTAAATTCTCTAGCTCCAACCAAAAGGAGGCTACAACCCCTTGATTCTCA
>CBVK0103202402.1:0-11454 GCA_900067695.1 Picea abies | reverse complement strand
AAGGGTGTCATTAACATTTTCCTATGAAGATGAATCCAATGAAGAAAACTTCTCATAGAAATGACTCATGGTTCTTGAGTTGTTTCAAGTTGTAGGTTACTTGTGTGGACAATTTAGGGTCGCTTTCCCTAGATGGTCCCATGGAAAAAGACACGAAAACAACGACTTGGAACAACATCCCATTAGTTGTATCTAGTAAGTTTCATTGTAACCATTTTCCTTGTGAGTTCATTGAGGTTGGAGACAACAAACCTTGTGATTGACAATTGACATTTTTTTTTTAAAATACCTACATGACGTCGATATTGCGACGTATGGTAATGTCTCTCCCATGGCACACACATCGGAGATAAATAGTTGGTCGTCAGTTGAGAGATGTCACGATACGTTGGTATTACTACGTATGGTAACGCCACTCCCATGGAACACACGTCGGGGATGAATAACTGATTGTCAGTTGAGAAACATTACCATACGTCGTGATTAAAATGTATAGTAACGTCGCTCCCATAGCGTCCATGTAGTGGAGACCGACGAAATTGGACGTCGGAATTCCGATGCCTATGACTTCACTGTAGCGACGACTATATGGGGTTTGGACAGTCAAATCCAAGATGAAACGTATCCGCATGAAACGTCGCAATAGAGACGATAGATATGGCGTCGGAAGAGAAACGTCATGTGAAACGACGTTTGATGGGGTTTGTTGTTTTTCGTTCTCCCGACAATATAAAGCGGCAATTGTGTCGAACGTGCCATCGGAATTTGACCCTAATGTACTAGTGACATTGTTTGCCAGAATGATTGAGGAATTATAAAATAAAATAAAAAGGAAACTGGAAGCGAAAAAAATATGTCCAAATATGTTGAAACAATAGTTAATTACAATGAATGCATTAATGTATAAATGCTACAAGTAATGATGATGTTCATTTGAAAATTATCCAAGCAACCACAAAATTGTAACCGTGTTGTTATCATATGGTAAGGAATCCATCATGAAGTTCATGGAGAGTCCCATGGTTGGGAAGGTATGGGAAGAAGTTGATACAGCCAAAGTTTTTCATTGGAAAATGTGCATTGGCTGCAACTTTTTCTACTAATATGGATTTTTTCCCTTTCAAGGGTGTGGAAAATGTTGTTTTCTTCAATATCAAAGATAGCACTCCCCATGAGAAGGATAATGCCATGATTTCATCCCTGCAAGGATTGAAGTCATTGGACCAAGTGTTAGAATTAATAGTAGAAGATGCATTGTGATTTAGTTATGGGACTTATTAATATACTCATGCTCTCCACAACAGATACAAGGACACACATAGTTTAGCAGTATAGGGATATTTTTCCATGAGTTGGGTTGGTTAAAATACATCATAATCATTGAAATATAGTTTCTTGTTGGATTTATTTGCTAACAGGGAATTAATACAGAGATAAAGTAATAATATACAGGAAAAAAAAAAAAAGACGATGTATGTGTTTTTTGTTCTCTGGCCATAGGCAACTGTCAGAAAGTATTTTTGTGATAAAATAAGCAATATGTTTATGAGGAGTGATAAAAAGGGAATAACAAAGTATTTTCATCAAGTATTTTACTTTTGTGATGCTTACATATATTGAAACTTTGTTTGCAACCTGAATGATGTCATTTGGAAAGAGTATTTTACAAATATACTAAAATCTATTTCCCAAGCAAACATGTATGGATTCATCTTGCATATGAAATATAGGTAACATGAATATGAAAACTTTTTCATTCATGTGAATTTGATATGATTTCTTTTCCATGAGAGTGCATATGATATTTTTCATAGTATGTTACATTGAAGAGTCCAAAGCATTAGGCTTACATATATTGTCAATAGAAATTTCAAACCTTGGACATTTTCTCTTAAACTTGGAGGGCATTTTTACAAACACTACATGCATACTCTGGAAAAAAAGAAACACAGTGATGTTGTCCTTTTGATTTGAGCTCCATTATTGGGATAGAATGCATGAATAATTCAATAGTATTTTCCATACATACAAAAGAAAGGAAGTGAGTGATGGAGTCAATAGTATGCCTAAGCCAACTAGTTCAAATTTTCATCATCTCCCATCTCTCTTGGGAGGCAAATTGATTTTCCATTGAATAGATGATTGGAGGAAAAGAGATGACAGACATGAAAGATCTATTAAAATCATCTCATACTAGCCACGGGTAGTGCTAAAATCATGTACAAGTGCATTGGGAATCAAAATGATTTGATAGGCCTAATATATAATGTTGGAAATGGATTTTTCAGCCATAAAAATGCATGCAAATTTCCAACCATGGTTTTTGGGAATGTTGTTTCATTCATGCCCTTTTAAAAGCTTTAGACTACCATAATATGCATTACACTCTACATGCATAAGTTTTTGGCTGGTTTGCTTGAAATTTTCACTTTCCAAGCTTGAAGTTTTGTATTGCAAGAGTGCAAATTCTAACCATGTTTTTCTTTGGCTTCTATCCACTAATTTTCATCTTCAAGCTTGAAATATCATGGGCATCTCATTGCAATTTCTAGTTATAATAATTGCATATCAATGTCATTTTCATCCACAATTTATTTTATATGATTGAATATTGAATTGGTTTTTAAGCTTGAGATTTTTTGGGTCAAAATAGCGCAATTTCCATCACTTTATTTATGCCTATTGGGCACCATTTCTTTTAAGAATACAATGTGCAATGAAAGATTTAAATTTTCATATGTATGCTTGATTATGAATGGAGTAAAAGAGTTTGTATATGCATTCCCATGAATTCAAGATTGAATCTTCAACTTGTTTTCAAGTAAATATATTTGAAGGCTCTTTATCACTTGCATTTGCAAATCACTTACAAGTTTTCATTGGTAAAGTTCATTTTGGATTTTTGTTTTGAAGCACAATGCGTTACAAAATCTATTTTGTGGAAAGAGCCTTTGTCAACCAGCTTAGGCTTGCGAACTCTTTCATTTATTATGTGCATTGAAATCTTCACCATTCAAGTTTGTAAATATTCATCTTTGTGTCTCTTGTATAAAACATTGGAATATTTGCACTTATGCACAAACTTTTCTTCAAATAAAAGATTCATTGGATATTTTTCATGCCCATACACTAAATTTTAATGGTCATACATTGAAGGTTTAGAAAAACACTCAGGAAACATTGGAGATTGTATTCTTGGGTTCCATCACGATATCCAGTAATTGTCTTAGCAATTTTAGCAATTGAGATTGTATTGTGTTAAGAAAAGTATTTTCTCATAGTGTGGTTTGGTAAGTCTCTTCTTCCCATGTTAAAATAGTTTTCTAATTATTTACCTTATGGGAAATCATCTGCAAGACATTTGGTACAAAATATGTAGCAATATTTTAGAGAGATCTCTCTTATAGTTTTTGCTTCATTTCATTTTATTTTGAATACCCTAACGGATGATGGACTACAATGACATTTTTTGTTTAGATAGAATTATGATAGATTTGAATTAATGCAAGGGTGAATTGAATGAATAATGCATATATAATAAAATAAATGTTCATTTCAATTCATGTGATATACAACTAGAATTGATTGAATTATGAGTGTGTTACAATTGTGAGATCATTTATGGGGCTATTGTAAATGCTATGATAAAAGTAATATATGCATGAATGCTCACAATTGTTGATTGAATGAAAGTATAGATTGCAGGAAGCATAGTCTTGGATATGGTGATGAATGTAAGTCCATAATGAAGATTTTATGCTACCACATGAAAGAGCCAAACATTATGAGCAAAATCTTATATTTTTGAAATATGTTTTATGTATGAGATGGGTTCAAAACAAAGTTTTCTGATTTAATTTATTATTATGATATCTCATGGTAACCATATGTATATGATACAGGTGAGATAATGGATCTATCTAGGAAGGACAGATGATGGCTGCTAAAGCTAAAAAACATATAAAGAATGCCCTTGGATACTAGAACCCCATGATATGCCATGATCACCATTGAGATCTCCTATGCTATGTTAGAGAAATCTAGGGGACGCCTTGGCTGTAAAAATCTATATGTCTTGATACTTTTCCATTGTGAGGAAGCCTTGGAAAATTATGGATCACCCGAGGGACTATGTAACAGAGAAGGAGATGCCTAAGCTTGGAGGGTGAGTGAATGCATGGAAGAGGAGGCTTGAATGAATAACATGTTACTTGGGATCATGAATGCATTGGGTGTGTCTGAGAAAACAGTGAATTGGGTTCTATCTATGGCAGCCATATGGATTAGATACATATTCATCCAGATAAGTATTGATCTTTATCTTATAGTATGAATATATATACTTTAGTTATGAACTCAATATTGACAGATTGGAAATTCATGTTGATAAAATACTTACTGATTAGAAATGTCTATGTTATGCATGCTTACATTGATGACTGATGTAGGCATATGCCAGAATGCTAAAGTTTGGAGGTTTACTAAGACAATGAATAAAATGAAATTGCAAGTATAGTTGAAGAATGAGGACATGACACTACTGCAATAATAAGAACACCGAGGATGATGTTATTCTAAGGGGGAGGGGATGTAATATCCCAAAATTTACTCTTGAAATTATTTGTAATTAAATGCTTAAATAATTTTCATGGATTCTTTATAACTTGGCTACACTAACTCCATGGATCAAATAAACCATGGTATGGTGAATATTGTATGTCTTTTTGTATTGTAGTTAATAAAGAGGAAGACCATGATTAGCTAAGCTTGAGCATATATAGGGGCTATGATACCACAAGATAGGAAAGGTGAGGGGGTCTAAGGGGGGTTTTATGCCTAAATCATCTACCTATGCCACCTTGAACCCTCACCCAATTGCAATTTTGAATTTCAAAAACAAAAATCAGTTAAGAGGAGTGGAGGAAACCGATTCCTCAATCTAATCCACAACTCCTAAATTTTAGCAAATTGTCTCCCCTGCATTCTTGGAACTAGGAGGAGAAGTTGAGTTTGAACTCTCTATTCATTATGCATGGAAAATATTCAAATGGGAGGAAGGAGGTAGTTAGAAAAAGTGATAGGGAAGATTTTTGGAAGGTTAGACATTGGAGAAAGAGAGCCAAACCCATGATAGACCAACCAACCATGAATAGAAATTGGTAGCCTTGAGCAAAATACAAGAAACCATGGAGAAATCTGCTAAAAATTGAGACAACAGCCTAGACCTTATATGCACACACTGAATAGCACAAGAATGAGTAGTTTTCTGAGGAACTGGAAAACAGAGAATGAGTTGCTCCTTGTGTTGTATGGGGAAGGTATGTAGAGGTCTTAGTGTTGCTCTGCCATCAAGAAATATGTAGAAGAAAACAATGGCTTGAGTCCAAGTTTCAAAATTAATCTTCACCTTGATGGTATCATATCCCAATTAGGGGGTGGCTTCCGCTATGGATTTCCTATGGTGGGGTGGAAACAACTCGCTCAACTGGTGGTTGGTTTTCAATTTCAACATATAAGTTAAATCCTAAATTGGTTTATAAATTTATTGTTTGAAGTTTTGTTTCTGGTTCATTTTTAGACTGGTGTTTGTATTATTGAAAATCTTTTCATAATGAGTTAGTATTCATGGTGAACATTTTCCATGGTCTTCGCGGGGAAGTGTTTTATGTTTTATTTTATTCTTTGTCAGTGTAAAATACACTTTGTACTTGCATCATGTCTCTTACCCAAGTTGGTAATGCGCAAGGTTACAAGGAGGAGTGGATAACATCCATTTCCCCAACACCTTGTACACATGTACTAATTAGTAGATGAGTGACCTTATAAACCGAAAGACTGCATTTTATCTTTTTGAGTGATGTGAACTATCAAGTCCTGGAGATTACTAGTTTGTAACTGCAGAAAGTAATGTTTACTCTATAAATTCTTGCAAAACTCTGTATTTTCACATTTCCACATCTCTAACAAAACAAGAAGAATTTTAAATTATAGGGATTTATTTTCATGAAATTTATGTCATCGTTTAATTCATTGTGTACTTGAATACATTTACACAAGATGTGCACTCATTTCTTTGTTATGCTTACATTTTATTCTTTGTTTCATTATGTATACTCGTTCATCTATGTTCTAGAATAACATTCCTTGTGATGGTGTTGTTGTCATGAGCATGTTTTTAGTATTAACATGGACTGTAATGTGCTAGTTGTTCAAATACAAGCTATGGAATTCATGTTGTACACCGACTGGAGTGTAATATTATGTACCATCTATGTTAATTATGAACATACCCGAGCCCTTATTTTGTATTAACACTATTATACAATCATCGAAGTGGCAAGGCGATTTGAATTTTATGGCACTATATACTTCAAGAAGTCCCATTGTACCTTTCCATTGGCCTTGGATAAGTCAAGATTCTTTAGCATCTTTGAGTCCATCATTACTTTGATGGAGTGTATTATTTCCTGAAATAGCATCATATTGTCCATAATTTTTCTTCCCTCCACAAACCCATCTTGTTGACCTGAAATCAAGTGCATGTGTATGGGTTTCAACCTTAAGGCTGTTGTATTGGAGTTTTTTTCTGAGATGGTAACCTTGAGTTTCTCGTTTCATTGTTTTGTGACAAATTTTGGAATATTCTCCACGAATTAACCTGTGCTTGCAGGGAATATGAGTCCTGGATAGGGTAGAATGCTTTTTAAGAACATTTCAGCTTTCTTGTATATATTCTTATGACCCTCAATTACAATGTTGTCATTCTGGAATTTTATTTGCTACCCTTTTTTATTGGTTGGATCTGTGAAAGAAGTTGTATTTTTAATCCCCTTTGTAAAATAAATTTGGATTGTCAATACTTATATGTGTTGTAAATAATAATAATAATAATAATTTATAGAAGAACAGGAATTTGAGAAGCTTTGGTGAATACAATTATGACTTTTTTATTATATTTTAACTTCTAAGAAGCATGATGTCACTGGTTTGGGTTTTGACATTGTTCAATCATTGGTGAATCATTGGTGCATCTGATGAGAGGATATATTAGTATCATAGATAAAGATGAAATGGGGATCACGGGACTTTCTTCAGTGTACAATTGGTTCAACTAGAATCACTGCTATTCAAGATTGGCAACAAGGATTATTTCAAAAAATCATTTGACTGAATATTACCATTGATCATTTAAGATAAATGAGTTATGATAAGTGATTTTGGGAGTGGTGGTATGCATTTATTGTTAAGTTGAGTTGTGAAGAGGGGACTTAAATTGTTGATTTTTTAATTCTGCAAATGTTCATTTTTAACACTTAAAACTCCAAGGATTAGAATGTCAAAGAGGCCATAAAGTGATGACAGGGTTTTGAACGTCAGTAATATTCATTAACAAAATCTGAGGGAACAGTTTGCTACTACAATATTTTTTCATGTACTTTCTCTCTTTTTCCTTTCTTTGCATTCAAATTGCATGTCTAATGTTATGATGGTTGGAGGGAAGCATGTTGCATATTACAGGAACTGTCAATGTTTTGGAAATTTCTGGGAGACTTTCAGTAACATGTTTGTATAGTTTAAGGTCCCACTCCTTTTCCTATAAAATGGGTATAATCTTTTGTATAAATACCACTCTGGTGTACATCACTATTTTTCCAAAAAGGAGAATTTGATTTCTTCAAGCTGACATGTTTGGAAATAGAAAATGGAATTAGAAAATTAGATATACCCTTTAAAAAACAATTGTTGTCACATCCTGTTATCAAAACCTTCTCTTTAAAAGTAAGATCTCTTTTGTTGTCCGTATTTGTTTTAAGCTCGTATTAGTGGGTTGTCATGTATTCAAGAGAATCTATACACATACATCACAATACACGAATAATCCATGCTCATATCAAAAGTGAGTAAAAATGATGCTTGATTGTATCTTATATTGCTCAATACTTTTGGTCCAGTTACATTAGTATGCCAGTAAAAATTTTCCTCATACTAATGTGACGTCATTATTTTTAGTTGAGTTATTTTAGAATGAGCAGAGTTATTTATGAGTTAGGAGAGGTATTTTCAATTTTGACAATTTTATTTCAACTTAGAAAAGTTCGACAAAATTTTATTTCTAAGTTGAACTTTTCTAGTGACTTAAAACCATAATAGACTTTGAACGGTGAGTAACTAGTGAAGATATCTAGTGCCCTGATAAGTGTGTTGGATTGCAACATCCTAGTTTTTATTATATTAATGACATATGGGAAGGGCGTGTTCAATTTTGTTTACCACTTCACTTTTTCCATCGATCTAGGGATGGGAAATATATATATATATCCTGCAACCCAACACTTTCAACATCGTTTGCTAGAATGATTGAGGAATCCTAAAAAAAAAAAAGGAAGGATTCAACATCGTTTGCTAGAATGATTGAGGAATCCTAAAAAAAAAAAAGGAAGGTGGCAATGCAAAAAATATGTCCAAATATGTTGAAACAATAGTTAATTGCAATAAATGCATTAATGTATTTGCTACAAGTAATGACAATGTTCATTTGGAAAATCTCCAAGCAACCACAAAATTGTAACTGTGTTTTTATCATATGGTAAGGAATCCATCATGAAGTTCATGGAGACTCCCATGGTTGGGAATTTATGGGAAGAAGTTGATACATCTAAAGTTTTTCATTGGAAAATGCGGATTGGATGCAAATTTTTCTTCTAATATGGATTGTCTTCCTTTCAATTGTGTGGAATGTGTTGTTTTATTCAATATCAAAGAGAGCACTCCCTCTTAAAATCATAATTCCATTATCTCAGCCCTGCAAGGATTGAAGTCACTGGACCAAGTGTTAGAATTAACATCTCAGCCCTGCAAGGATTGAAGTCACTGGACCAAGTGTTAGAATTAACAGCAGGCGTTGCATTGAGATTTAGTTCTGGGACTTACTAATATACTAATGCTCTACACAGTAGATACAAGGACACACATAGTTTAGCGATATAAGGATATTTTTCCATGATTTGGGCAGGTTAAAATACATTATAATCATTGACATACAACTGCATGTTGGATTTATTTGCTAGCAGGGCATTAATACATAGATAAAGTAATAAATATACAAGAAAAAAAGAGTATATATATATATATATATATATATTATTTTATTTTTGTTCTCTTGCCATAGGCAATTATTAGAAAGTATTTTTGTGATAAAATAAGTAATATGTTTATGAGGATTCATAGCAAGGGAATAACAAAGTATTTTCATTGAGTAGATTACTTTTGAAATGCTTAGCATATCTTGAAACTTTGTTTGCAACCTGCATGATGCAGTTTGGAAAGAGTATTTTACAAATTTAATAGAATAAATTTCCCAAGCAAGCATGTATGGATTAATCTTGCATATGAAATATAGGTAGCATGAAGGTGAAAAAAATTGCATTCATGTGAATTCGATATGATTTATTTTCCGTGAGAGTGCATATGATATTTTTCTTAGTATGTTACATTGAAGAGTCCAAAGCATTAGGCTTATATCTACTGTAAGTAGAAATTTCAAACCTTGGACATTTTATCTTTACCTTGGAGGGAATTTTTGCAAAGACTGCATGCATACTCTGAAAACAATGCAACGCAGTGATGCTGTCCTTTTGATTTGAGCTCCATGATTGGGATAGAATGCATGAATAATTCAATAGTATTTTCCATAGATACAAAATAAAAGGAAGTGAGTAATGGATTCAATAGTATGCCTAAGCCAACGAGTTCAAATTTTCATCATCTCCCATCTCTCTTGGGAGGCAAATTGATTTTCCATTGGAGAGATGATTGCAAGAAAAGATATTACATTCATAATAGATCTATAAAAACCCTCTCATATTGGCCACAAGTAGTGCTAAAATCATGTACAAGTGCATTGGGAATCAAAATCATTTGATAGGCCTATTATATAATGTTGGAAATGTATTTTTCAGCCATAAAAATGCATGCAAATTTCCAGCCATGGTTTTTGGGAATGTTGTTTATGGGTGTGGTGCCATGAGATGTAGATGGAATGCTGGATTGTAATTTGTTGACATGATCAAAGTTTCCTTCAATATATAGGGGCTCTTCCTGGTGTGAAGTCCCAATTAGGCCTCACACTAATTGGGATAGGAGATTCATCGAGATTCTAGCATAGTAGTCATTACTTAAAATGAAAGGGGGTTCGTTATTAAATGCACAATGCAATGTATAATATGTTGTTACTCTACATACAGAAAGTAAACTAATCTAACATATCCTAGCTAGGGGAAAAACTGAATAAGAAGATAAAAATTAGTTACGGATTTCTAGCTAGACTTCAGAAAAAGATAGTTGTTGGAGAAAAACATAAATACATAAACATAAATGGTAAATGTAAACAACATAGACTATTGTATAAAAAATATTTACAACCATCTATCTACCATCTCAAAGAAATACATATCAGATGAGAAATATGAAAGTAAAATCCATAAACTTCAATGAAGAATAGTCAACGATTCACTAAGAATACATCACAAATCCATTGCTCCTCCTCAAAAAATGGCCCTAAGGGATTATCCTCATTAAATTTATTGATTAAATTATCAAAATTATAAAAACAAAGAGCCCCTAATACAAGGTGCTTCTATTCTTATATATCTTACTGATTGCAACTAATTCTTGAGACTTCTTGTCTTCCCTTTTGGAAGTTACAACCTTTCAACTTTCTCTATTTTTTCCTTTTCCTAAAATTATTTGAAATTAAATATTATCTACAACTGACTATAGTTATCCTTGTTCCTTTCCTTGTATGTAGGCTTCCCAAACCTCACATTGTGAGGATATACCTAAGAATCTCCTAAAAATAAATTGTTCAAAAGAGATCTCATATGGGACTAAGTGTATAGACATGGGACCCATCTCTTTTTCAATGTGTTCAAATAAGAACTTGATTAAATTTATATCTTTGGAGGGACCAATGACATGCTATTTCAATATATCATTAGTGATTTTGGGAACCATCCAAATAACAATTCCTCTATTGTTGATATTGTCCTCCAACTCTATCAAATTTTCATCTATGGGCCTGGGTGCAACCATATCTCTGAGTTGTGGAAGTTGGCATCTGTAGAAATTTAATGACAAAATCAACATGCACTAAATTTTGTCATACACTTAGCAACCTAGAGATAACTGTCCTCTATGAACTCTGAAATGTATAAACCCACATTCAGAAAATATTATGAGAAGAAATATACATTTTTAAGCACTTTTTCAACGAGATAAACACAATGAACAACAATCACACATCCATGTAATACTTAGAAATTTAGGAAACCAGTTGGGGAAAACTGTTGATACTGAGAGGGGGGTGAATCAATATCAAGTACAATTTAAAAACCTTTTCAACTTATACCTAAACCATTCAATTATATCCAATGAGCAATGAACAATAGTATAAGA